>VZRF01010019.1:84342-96226 GCA_013396875.1 Vireo altiloquus
CCCTTCTCTGGACTTGTTCCAACAGGACCACATCTTCCTCATGCTGAAGACCCAGACCTGGGTGCAATACTCCAGGTGGGATCTCACAAGTAGAGGGGGAGAATCACCTCTCTCAGCCTGCTGGCTTGATAGATCATCTCATCTCTTGATAGATCCCAGGGTGAAGTTGGCTTTCTGGGGGGCAAGTTGACGTGCTTTCTGGGATGCTGTTTGCTCATGTCCAGCTTTTCATCCTTGAGAACCCTCAAATCCTGCTTCACAGAGCTGCTACCAATGAATTCTTTCCCCAGCCTATGCTCATATCTGGGATTGCCCTGAACTAGGTGCAGCACATCGCACTTGGACTTCTTGAACTTCATGAAGTTCCCATGACCTCACTTCTCAGGTTTGTCCAGGTCCCTCTGAATGGCATCCTTTCCTTCTGCTGNACCACATCTTCCTCATGCTGAAGACTGAGACTTGGGTGCAATACTCAGGTGGGATCTCACAAGTAGAGGGGGAGAATCACCTCTCTCAACCTGCTGGCCCTCATCTCTTGATAGATCCCAGGGTGAAGTTGGCTTTCTGGGGGGCAAGTTGACGTGCTTTCTGGGATGCTGTTTGCTCATGTCCAGCTTTTCATCCTTGAGAACCCTCAAATCCTGCTTCACAGAGCTGCTACCAATGAATTCTTTCCCCAGCCTATGCTCATATCTGGGATTGCCCTGAACTAGGTGCAGCACATCGCACTTGGACTTCTTGAACTTCATGAAGTTCCCATGACCTCACTTCTCAGGTTTGTCCAGGTCCCTCTGAATGGCATCCTTTCCTTCTGCTGTGGCAACTGCACCACTCAGCTTGTGCCATCTGCAAACCTGCTGAATGTGTACTCAGTCTCACTGTCTGTGTTGTTGATAATGATATTAAAGAGCACCAGCCCAAAGCCAGAGCCCAGGGGGACACCACCTGTCACCAGCCTCCACCTAGAAACAGAGCTATTGACCCCAACTCACTGGCTGTGTCCATCCACTCAAGTTCTAATCCAGCAAATAATCCACCTTTCCAATGTATGGCTCTCCAACGTGGAGACAAGAATGGGAAGTGGGACCACACACTTAGGTCCCACTTAGGCCTTACAGAATTTTAGGTTGGTCTTCTCCTATCAAACATTGCAGTCATGCACCCTGTCATGGAAGGCACCAGACTGGTGAGTCAAATTTTCCCTTGAAAAAGCCATGCTGGCTGTCTTGAATCACCTCCTTGTGTTGGATGTGCTCTAATATTGTTTCCACGAGGATCAACTCCATGATTTTAACATGCACAGAGGTGAGGCTCACTGATCTGTAGTTCCCGTGATCTTCCTTTCTCCCTTTTTTAAAAATAGGAGTTGGGTTACCCTTTTTCCAGTCCCTGGGGACATTGTCTTACTGCCATGACTTTTCAAGTATGATGTTTGGCAACAACATCAGCCAGTTCCATCAGGACCCTTGGATATATGCATGTCATCAGGCCCCATAGACTTGTGGCTGTTCAATTTCATTATTCTCAAACCTGTTCTTCACTTACAGTGGTGTATGGTACCAGTATGTGAAGCAAAATTTAACTAAACACTAACATTTGCACAACCATCAAATACAGTGTTCATTAGTAGTGTTTTCATGTTTTGCACCAGAATTCTAAATCAGAAGAGAGTAGCTAAAGAAGTCAGAGAGAATCTCAATACTATATATTCAAGTAGCATGATTGTTCTGGACTATATCCAAACTTTGCAAGTGAAATAGAATTTAGATGTTTTGCGGTAATGATATTACAATAAAGATACAATGTTTTATCTATAAAAGAGCTGGTACCTAGGTTTTTTTTATTGGATTGTAAAATATGATCATATTTCCTATCATTGCCTGAAAATAATCCATAAATTTTAAGCTATTTGATACCACGGCTTGATAATGATATCTTGCAGGGGAAAAAAAAAGTAGATTTATTGTAAGCTTTATGAGCTCATACAGGCAGAGAATAACAATTATAAATAAGCTTTGTTGCTACAACTGGAAAACATCTGCTAATTTCTTCAAGGATAAAAGAAACATTCATGGTTAAAGGTGTGATATATCAGTCTCAGTTAATGAAAAATATAAATATTTATACATAATTTTTCTACTATGATGGTGATATTGAATTCAAATGTACTTGAATATTAATAGAAACTATAATTATTTCTTCTTTTACAAAGCCTTGAGTTCTAGATGAAATTTTCTCTGTTTCTGCTGATTCCAGTGAAACATTCAGAACTTGATCTCGCTACCCTCTTAAGTCATGGGAAAAATCCCTACAAGATCGAAAAGATTTGAGGTGAGTCTTCTTTTACTAAAACAGAGGTGTTCCACTCAGATATGAAGGTTTTTGGCAGCTCTGATGCACACAAAATTTATCGTAATGAACTTTCTGAAAAGCAACTTTTGGAAAGTGTTTTTTTTTCTATGTGCTCTATGTTGTTTTCTACGGTTTTTCTGTGTTCTAACTGAACAATGCAAAATATTCAACTAAAAAGGAAACTATATTTAAAAAGGTTTTTTTCCCCTCTCACAACTTAGCTTGTAATATTTCATTTTATCTGAAACTATGAAAAGAACAAAAAAAATTATTTTGTAACATACTAATGATACACTCAGGCACTCCCTGCAGCTGGAGATGTAGACAACTGCGTGTTTATCTGGGAGTTCTCTCTGAGTTAGCAGATTCCTTCTGATGACAGCTTTTCACCGGGTGAAAGCAAAGCTAGGTCTGTTCTAGCTGGGTTGGCAATGGCCTCTATTTGAGCTGGCCTCTGGGGCTTGTGAGAACTGCTGCACCTCGCCTGGTTTGCCTGCCCTGTTCACCGTGCTCCCAGGAGCCACCTAAATCCTCTGCAGTTGCCCCTGGCAATGCCCTCACCACATCAGCCTCGCTTGCCAGCACTGCTGACTCTTGGTGGGCTCTCCACTCAGCTTCCCCAAATTCCAGGAACCCTGTACCCAACGCACTCCAATGTTCAGTTCCCAAAACTTACTGTAGCTGCTGCTGCTGGTGTTGCTGCTCACCTCACTAACTTTTTATATTCATCACTTAGTTGGATAGTTTCAAAGGGTGGGTTTTTTCTGTTAGTCTATTGATCTTTCCCCACATGCCTATTTTTACAATTAAGTTATCTATAGCAATTTGTAGCCATTACTGAACCTACTGAAAATGTATTTTACTTAACTTTAAATTCTGAAGTGTGAGCAGCAGGAGAGACAGAATGATGTCTGTTGCTGAATAAAGGATCTGAAGTATTGACTCCAAGTGAACCACTTTCATGGATAAAAAACAGGAAGAAAATAAGTCTCCTCCCTCCTTCTCCGAAGTACTTTGGAGTGTTTTCAATAGATAATCAATGTATGTCAAAGGTAGATAAAAGTTCTTTAATTACTGTGGTTTTTCTCCCTTAAATTGTCAATGATTTTGCAATTACTTCAGTTTATTTACACTAAAGGTAACCTTTATCACTCTAACCTGTATCTGGTGAAGCATGAAAACTACAGGCATCCATTCATTGTCTAGTTTATTCTTCAAATTCAAGATTATTAAATTGACCTTTTGCTTTCATTAAAAATGGACTCTTGAAATAAGTTAAGATTGAAATTTGAACCATTAAATAACAATTATTTCTAGGTAGGACTGATTTCTTTTGAAACCACCAGGAAAATTAAGCCTGTACACCTGGTCCAGATCATTAAAATTTCAATGTTTATCTCACTTAAAATAGATGAGGATTTGACTAGACAGGTTGCTTTTCTTACTGTATCTCTAGAATAGATAATTATGTATTATATAGTTTGTGAGTTTGTGTGGTGTTTATTCTAATACATTCTTCATTTTGATTATTCCCTATAGGCACCCAAACAAATATATCTTAATCTTTATTATTTTTTTCTAACTTTACTCAACATAATTAATTTCTTTTTCAATTCTGCCACAGTTAAATGATAGACAATTTCATGAATATCAGTTTCTAAGGAATATCAGTTTCTAGGAAATTTCATGAATATCAGTCTCTAAGAAAAACAACAGCACTTTATAAAGTGTTCCTATCATGGAAACACAATTCTGGGACTCTGTAAATAATTTGGGCCTTAGTTTTTTGGAGGTTTTTTTACTACATCAAAATATAAGGAGAGATCAATAAGAAATCTGCACCTAAAGAAATTCCTCAAGGCTACTTTACTTTGAATGAAACTTGCCTTCAAGAGATCTTTCACTTCAGTCTAGTTCTCTTATTATAACTCCAAACAAAATGGATAAATCAAGGGTCTGGAATCAGAGCACGTCTAGCACCTATAATTCAGACATTGATGAGAGAATGTGCAATCTCCTTCTGTGGAGATACAGAAAACCCAACTGAACTTGCTCCTTACCAGCTTGTTCTAGCTGACCATTCTTTGAGCTGCGAGTTTGAACTATAAATTTTACCTTTCTGCCTCAAAGAATGTCCCTTTCTATCTCAAAAATTCTCTGGTATTTTGATTCTATGATGCTATAAAATGTTCTAACATGGTCATAATTAATTTTTGGTAAGTCAAAGAAATTTTCTATTATATTTAATTTACCAAAAATGATTTTAAAATCGAATTTTAATCCTTTTTTATCATAGTTACTAAGTATCCTTAATAGCTATGATACTCTTTGAAGTGTTAAAACTTTGCATCAATTTTCAAGCATTTAAGGATATTTAATTCCTAAATTTCACACAACTTCTGTTGAACCTTCTTTCTGGGGAAAAAATCTCAAGATACAAAAATATTTTTAATAATTACATATGGTTTTAAACAATAACATATCCTGATGGCACAGTTTTCAGTACTGATGTACATTGAAATTGAGAAATTGGGATCAAGCCTCTAAATATAATTTCCTAAACAGGCATCTCTTCCTTTTCCCCCCATTTTTTCCCTAATCCACTTTGAGCTTAAGGTAGGGCTCATATGTCGTCCTAGAATACCATGGGATGTCTCTGTAACTCAGGGAAATGTACTAATAGACTCTCTTCGTAGTTCTAAAATCTTTCTAATGTCATTGTTGCACAAACTTTCCTCTGATATAATTTCATCCATCTAAGTGAACACCAAAGAAAACCGTATATGGATAGCTTGGACCCACCTCCATATAGCACATAAAATGAAAGTTTCTATACAGTTTATACATGTAGGAAGCTAACTGAATTCTCATGCTATCACAGAAGCTGATCTGGATAGTTCCTATACCTGTATAGTACAACATAGTAATTTTGTTTTCTGCTGTTCATTAATTGATGTACATCTGAAATTGTAGATGTACAGTTTCATTGTACTGCATTTAGAGCTGCATCCAAGTAAGCAAAGGATGCAAAACCCTAGTATTTTCTGCTGTTTTGAAAAACAGCAAACAAATGTCCTTAATTAACAGCAAACAAATGTCCTGCAATGAAAGGAGGTGCTTACCTTCTCATGAAAGGAGAATATTCTGCTAGGAAAATATTCTTTCATAAAAGTCACTTCCACAGTCTTGTAAAATATCTTTAACAAGCATACAAAGATCGGCTTTCAATAACATATCCACCTAATTCATACTACTAATTGTGGCCAAATTTCCATTGAAAGTTCTTTAAAGATCTGTTAAAATTAAGTTGGGTTTGGCTTTGGAGATCCAGTGTTTTTAAAAATTTTTACTTATATATTTTACTCACCAATCTGACATACTTATGCAAATAAATCTGCTTCTTTTTGCAGTATATTTATATATTCATTTCTCGTTTAACTCAGGATTCTTCACAGTGTTAATGAGTATTACTTTATGATTTCCATGTTCCCTAACACTGGCAATTGAGCTGTTAAATTGGTTTGTACTTATACTAGCAAAAAAAAGAAATATCAGTGGGTGCCTTTGAATCTTTTGGTAATACTGAAGGAAGAACTCCAGCCCAGCATATTTCTTCTTCCTCTTTTTCATCCCCTGTTATTTTGTGTCATAATGCATCATTACAGAGTGATGTTTGCTTCTGTACAAGTCAGCAAAAAAGAAACTGCATAGCCCACTTTGGCTTCTTTTCTTTGCATTAACTATGTCAGTTTTGATTTGTTATTTTTCAGAATGTTTCAAGCAATGCCAACTTGAAGTATTTTATCCTTACAGAATTTTTTTTTTAAATTTGGAAAGGTATATTAAAATTTTGCTGTTACTTCTGCACAACTGAGAAAAGCAGATTAATATTGCAATATTGATATTGAAAATGTTTTATGCAAGATACTGTAAGAAATCATATCTTTTGTTGGAGATTTTTCATGAGTCTATATTTAGCTTTTCTTAATATTAATAGATCAGTTGAAGACCAGTGGTTCTCAGTTTGTTTACAAATAAGTATTGGAATTTAGTGACATGGAATGTTATCTGATAGAAATGTATATGAAAAAAAAAAAACCAACTTAAAATGTATTGTACACATACATGACATATTTTATTTCTGTCATATTAATAAATCTATCTGTGAAAAATTTCTTTCTAGTAGCTTGTATAGGTTTTATTTTAAAGTTGTCTGTGCTTCAAACAGTGTTGGTAATGAAATGTATACAGTTTCTTGACACTAAAGATGCACTACCTGAACATACATCAATACACTTTCTCAAAGTTTTATCCTTTCTACATTGAAAATCATCAAACACTCAGAGAACCTCTTCTATGCATTTTGGAATTGCTAAATGATGAGAAAAATGTTGGTGAGAGAAGCATCTTCCAACAGCAGACAGAAGTGATTGAAACTCCTGGCTGTATCTGTAAGTTGATCTAGATGTCTACTTGTTCTTTGATTTTGGGGCACCATAACAGTATTTGAGTAGGTTTTTCAATAAACTTTCTGAGTGCATTTTACTCAGTTCTTCTGACAATCCTGTCTTTTATATAGATATAGATAGGAATGGTAACTCTATGACTGTGTAAGGCTTTTCAGTCTTGCAATTTGGTGGCTTACATCAAAAGAAATTCTATCACTTTATTATTCATAGCAGAAGTTGAATGGAAAATTTTATTTCTTGATGTCAGTTCACTCATTTCATGCTTGAAGTACTCTATACTTTTATCTTTGAAATGAAGGTGGCAGACTTGGATGAAACAACACAAGCTGAGTGATTTTAAACTCACTAGTTAAGACTTGTTTATGCATATACTTAAAATTGTTAGTTATTATCTAATGCAGTGCAAGAGAAGTCCGTCTGGATGTAAATCAGATATAAATGTTGTTAACAAGGTTTACTTTGTGTTCCCAGCCAGTTGGACAGGCTTACACAGTCACTTTTCACCAACTGCTTCTGCTAAGATCATTTTGAGACTGTTCATCCAAATGAACAATTTTGTAAGATAATAAGTTTGAACAGAGACTTTGTGTTTCCTATATTAAGCCACTGACCCATGGGTGAACAGAGAACAATTAAGTTCCTCTGTAAGTTAGAAAGGGAGTAGCAAGTATAGTTGTAACAATTCTTTCCTTACCTTTGTAATGATTAACCTAGTAAGCAAGAATCACTGCCAGAGGGATACAATGACTTGTGTCAAATTGCCAAGAAAAAGTGACATTCATTAGAAATAAAAGATAAATCGGTTGGATCTTGCAGAAGTTAATCATTTTAATGATAGTGATACTCCACAGTGCATTCTGTAACTGCCAGTAAAAAAGACAGAGACTGTCTGAAAATCAATGCCTACTGCCCAGCACAGATACAGAATAGACACTGCTGTTCTTGCTTTGCTCCCTTACCTTTTGGGGATTTGAAAGAAATAGTCTAGGGACCTTAGAGGATTATAGATAAAATCCTGAAAATGCTGCCCTCACTGATCACTTGGCGACCAGGCACCAATCCAAGTAACATAAAACCAGCTGAAACCAAGGCAAGCCCAGACCAACCCTGACAATCTGCACTGTCAGGTCAGTAAAATGAGAGAGCTCTCCCTTGTTTGGATTTAGCTAAGTTTTCCATCCATGGCTTTTTAAATCTGTTTCAGTTTTGATTTCCTTCACAGAATTGCACCAGTATTGTTTGGAAGAAATCTCTGGAAGTTGTTTGATCCAGCATCCAGCCTCTAAGAGAATTGTCAACATGAGATCTTTTCACTGTGGCTTTGGCTAGCTGAGTCTTAAAAACCTCAAAAAATGCAGATTTTACACTCTCCTGTGTCATGTGCTGGACTACCACCCCAGTAAAACACCTGAGCTCCCAGATGTAACCTGTGCCTATTACCCCCTGCTTGAAGCCATGCTGTTTGTAATTTCTCCTCACACAGCTGTAAACAGTGTACCCCTTAACCTCCTCTCCTTCTAATCGATCAAGGCCAACAGTCTCAGTCTCCAGTTCTAAGTGATGGCCTGAAAACCCTGACCATATATGACCAGATATGACCTCTACATTTTTTTCCTTCCTTTTTTTGTGGCCCTGACAAATTTTTCTCCCACGTACATCGTAGCCACTGTTTCAAGCAGCTCTTGAACTCTTAAAACTTTGAATGAGACCCGAGTGCTGCTGAAGAGTTTCTTCCCTCAGGGGCTCTCTAGCATATCTCACTTGAAGTTATGACTCCCAGAACTGTAATCTTTGTATTTTTCTCCAGCATGGTGTCTGCCCAGTCTGTCATATTGCCTACCAGTCTATCAGTTTAAATATTTTAAGCAAAGTAACTAAACAAAATACTACTTTAAAATCCCTCAATAATTAAAAAGACTCAAAATAGATCTGAGACTATAGGTATTCCTAGTCCTGATTTTCCAAATGGAATTTAACACTGAGGCTTTGAATGCTTGCACTTAATTCCCCATTTCACTGAGGTGAATGGAGCATAACCTCACAATGGTTGTTCAGATCATTAAGAATCAAATTATACAAGCTCTAGGAGAGTGTACGTTTTAAAAATAAAAGTCTGTTTGCTTCACAAGCATAAATTTTCTGCCTTTCAGAACCATTTTAAATGTTTATTTCCTTTGAATAATCTACTTACACTGCATACCAGTTCTGACCAAATTTAAGAAATTTTGCAATTTAAAAATGTATATAATTAACTCTTAATCTTTTCAGACTGAAAAAAATTTAACTGGTCTTTTAAAAAAATGCATATTGAAAAATGTAAAACTCAAATTTTTTTACAAATATATGCCCAAGTATTACAGTAATTCTTTTGATATATGACACACAAAATATTTTCAGATATATCGTCTTTGTTGTAATGCAAATGATTTAATTTTGTGTAAGTCCTGTTAAAATAGCATTTCTTACCTTGCTGCTGTAACAGCATAGTTGTCAGAATAAATTACATATCAAAGCCTTTCACTTCTGAGGATAGCTTTTTTTTTCTTTTTGCTGTCTACACAAAAGCCAAAATGGAATAACATACTCTAATGAACTCTATCTTAAATGACTGCCCTAGGCAAAATGCAATTTAAGTAGAAAGAATAAAATGAAACCCTAATATGTGTCACTAATCAAAAATGTACAAATGAATCCTGATTTTTGACAAGAGTTGGTACAAACAGCCTGTTGCCTCAGGAAGACAGCACTCTAACCTAAATTATTATAGATAATTCTAGTATCAGCAGCATGTGTGCTTTATATTGTATGCATTTTCCTTCTGAACTCTAGAGGCTCAGTTCAATAGTTAGGCTCTTGTACTCTGTCTTTTCCCCCTGGATTATGGAGAAAAAAAAATAAAGGAAACCTTATACTTAAGTAGACTCACACGTGTTTATTATTACTTCTACCCTCTCAGTGTACTGCAGTTTTTTTGTATCCTTTTTTATGGAAAAAAAGGCGAAAACTTCAAACTCCTTCTAATTTAATGATAAAGATAAAACCAAACTAGCCTTGCTTTTGTAATACAACATTTCCAAATTACCTGCCATGTGAATTGGTACTTAATTACTAACCAATTGAGTATCAATTCTCCAGTATCTATTGGGCTTCCATATCCTAACAGCTGGTGGTAAAACATTTTATTTTCCTTTTATTCTAAATATAGTTTCAAGAATTTCAGCCAATTAATGCAAAGCTAAAACTGGATTAATTTTCCTTATTTTGTATAGTCTATCAATGAAAGATAGTAATTTTTTCCCCCTTAGGATAAAATACATTATGCTTTATTGTCTTCTTAAAATGAGTATTTAATCAATTTTTTGTTAAAAATCATATAAATAAGGCACTGGTTTATTTTTTTTCAGTCTCTTGCTTTCCAGATTTAAAAGATGTTTTAGTACTATGAATACCTCATTAAATGATTTGCTTTTACAGAGATAGTCGTACATGACTTATTTTTCACGTCAAAATTTAAGCATCAGTGATTATACAATAAATTCAAGCATTCTTTTCATGAAAGGAAGAATTCTGTTGCTCCAATGCCAGATAATTATCTGCAAGTGAGATTTGTTGCCTAATTATATTCTACAAATGGAGTTACTGTTGCTCTTAGAGAACCAGATGATGGCCCAGCCTGTTTATCTCTCTTTTGTCTTTAGAGCTGGAGTGGAAGCAGAGATATTACAGTGTGCAGACTTTTTTACTTCACTTACTCAGTTTTCTAGAAAGTATGAGTGGCTCACTTTAAAAGCATGAGAGACATACTTGCAGCTTGGAGGAAATGATGATGGAAAATGCTCCTTCTCAGACAAAAAATTGCTAATTGGAAGATGTATTTTTGTGAACATTTAAGTCACAGACCATACATAGCAAAACTGCTTCATCACATATTCAGGGCTCTTAAACTGGTAAACTTACAGTTGGACTTAGATTCAAAAAAGAACTTTATAAATTTAAACTCATATCTTGCTGTATTATATTTTGACATTTAAGTTTAGTGGGATTGTTCACTTTTCTATGTTATGGTTTCTATTTGTAATTAATAGGAAAATAATAACTGAAAATAATTTCTGAAAAAGATATATATATTATTTATAGATTTTTAATATTTTTAACTATAGCATCATATTCTTTTCAAGCAATTCTACATGTTTTACCTCTCAATCTGAGTAGCCTAAAAGTAATATCCTGGCCATTAAAGTGGTAAATTTAACAGAAGACTTTTAAGTGAATCAACAAGAATAAATGTAAAAAGTGAGTCCCAACCACATGAATATGTCCTTTAGGTTAAAAGGATTCATGATTTAATTATTCTTGAAATCTGAGTATTACAGGGGTTTAGGTGTCTTAGTCTTATAAATTATAAAATGTAGCCTACATGTGGTTAAATCTTCAACCTGTGTTGTTCTTCCATGCTTATACCGTGTGTATGCTATACTTCTTTTTATTAAATTATTTTTTATCACGTGAAAGAAATATCCTTAAGTATAAAACAGGATTAATACTTACGGAATATAGGGAAACTCCAGCACCCATCATACACTAAACATCAAAAGAAATTCATGCCTTGCTGCCCTCTACTTCAGCTAATAGAAGCAGTATCCTTCAACATGAGCTCATTGAAAATATAGCTGAATGATGGAATGTTCAGCAACATGAAATTCCTGAAACTAAGACACTGACAGAGCTATTTAAGAACCATGTGGTTTATCTCTCATCTCCACATTTCTTATTAATAAGACATGGTTTATCAAGGCTTGAATTCTTTCTTACTTACTGGGTAATATTTATTTTGTCTTGGCTATGTCTGAACTCAAAGAGAGAGTGAGAGTTATAGAGATCACTCACACTGCAAAGACTCAAGTAAGGATACTTCCAGCAACAGCACACAACCCAGCAAGTGGGTACAAGACATGATTATGGAGTATCCTCTTGCACCCTGGGAAATGGACAAACGCAAATACCTTGTTGAAGTGACTGCATAGTAGTGCATGTACATAGTATGGAGAAAAAAAAAAAAAAAA
>VZRF01010019.1:96239-117008 GCA_013396875.1 Vireo altiloquus
AAAACAACAGGAAAATTTAGTGATCTGAGTAGTTGCAAGGCAATTAAAGACATGGTGGGATAGCCCATAACTGAATGTCATAGATGGTTACATACTTTTAGGACTGACAGTCCAGGAAGGTGGGGTGGTGGAGTGGTCTCATTATAAAAATACACTTGGAATGTAAGGAGCTCCTTCTTGGGAGGATGATGTGCGAGACAGGAGTTTATGGGGAGTCCAGCAACGGTGACACTGTTGAGGGTGTTTGATATGTGCTGCCTGATCAGGAGGAAGACGTATATGAGGCCTTTTATAGACAGCTGGAAGCACCCATACAGTTACCGGCCCTGGTTCTCATGGGGGCATCAAGTACCAAGACATCGGAGGGAGGAGCAACACGGAAAGGCACAAACAGTCCAGGAGTTTCTTGTAAAGCATTGATGATTACTTTCTGATATAGGAGATGGAAATATTTCACATTGATACTTTTTTTTTAAATGCCTTGTGACTGCCAAATCATAGAATCATGGAATTATTTGGATGGAAGGGGACCTTGAAGATCACCTAGTTTCAACTTCCTGCCACGGGCCGTAACATTTTCAAGTAGACTAAGTGGCTCAGATCCCCATTCAACCTGGCCTTGAACACTTCCAGGGATGAGAGATTCCACAACTTCTCTGAGTAAACTGTTCCAGTGCCTCCGCACCCTCACAGTAAAAAATTCTTCCTAATTAAAATCTAAACCTATTCTCTTTCATTTTGAAGCCATCCCCCCTTGTCCTGTCACTACATGTCCTTGTAAAAAGTCCCTCTCAATCTTCAGGTACTAAAGATACTGGGAGACTGCAATTAGGTCACCCTGAAGCCTTTTTTTCTCCAGGCTGAACATCTCTAATTCTCTTCTCCTTTTCTCACAGGAGAGGTGCTCCATGCCTCTGAGCACCTTGGTGGCCTCCTTTGGACTAGCTCAAAAAGGTCAACATCCTTTCTGTTTTGGGGATCCCAGAGCTGGATGCAGTGCTCCAGGTGGGATGTCCCAAGCGTGAGGCTGAGGGGCAGAATCCTATTCAAGGAGATTAGTTATGAAATATATAATTTACATGTCAAAACACAACAGAATTAATGTCCTGGAGAAAGATGAGATACACTGTGTAACAAGTTACTTAATTTCAATTACCTATTTGAAGATCTTCTTGGAAATAATCTCTGTGTAAATACCATGACTTTCAAAACTACTCAGGGATACAGCTATTTATTCATTCACTGCCTTCAAGTTAGAATAGAGGTATATTTTGAAGTGAGGTAATGGCTTTATGCTTTAATTCCCTTTTTTTCTCAATGAGTTATCATAGATTCACAGAATGGTTGCTGTAGGAAGGGACCTCTGGAGAGGTCCAATCTAGTTCAAATCTGCCATTCAAAGGAAGATCAGCTAAACAAGGCTGCTAAAGACCAAATTCAATAGGGTTTTGAAAATTAGCAAAGATGGAATTTTCTCTCTGGGATACCAGTTCCAGTATTTGACCACTCCTAGAGTGAAAAAGTTGTTCTCTATTTAAGCATGTTTCAATTTATATCCATTGTCTCTCATCCTGACACTGAGTCTGGCTCTATCTTTCTTACTCTCAAACATCAGGGAGTTGATAGTCAGAAATACTCTCAGGTTGCTTAGCAGTGTAACACAAATGATGAAAAATATGAGTAGCATAATATAGCCTTGAGAAAGCTATGTACTTATTTTATGATTATATTATTAATTTTTTGTTCCTGCAGATGTTATATGCCTGCTTTTACAGAATATTATGACATTTTTTATGTATTTTTTTTTCATTTTCTATATATGGAAGAGCTCTTGAAATTTCTTATTGTTGTAGTGGACTGCTGGACATTTTTGGAGAGCAATAAAACTGTAAATAGCTGAAGGATGCTCAGTCATAAACTATTTAGTGTTTTGGATTATGTGGAGGTGTGGTTGGATTTTGGTCATTAACTTTTACTTACTTTATATATATATATTAGACCTTAAAAATCTTAAAAGATTTTTAAGGCATTTTCTTACTTATAATTCTGTATATTTTACAGAATTATTTATTTATTAATAAATATTTATTAAAATTTATTTATTTATTTATAAATTTTAAATTTATTATATTATTTACAGAATTTATATTATTACTAATAATTCTGTAAGAGTACTTTCAAGACTCACCTGCTGATACGCCAACAGATGCACTTATCCGACCTAAATTCAGATTAATTCAGGCCTAATTATCACAATTTCTTGCAAAATTTGAACAAAATTTCTTAAATTAACTATAGTTTATATTAAAAGAGGAACAAACATTACCATAGAGTTCAGATTTATAATTAATTCTAAAAAAAAACCTGCTATCTGCTTTCAGTCTATGCATACAGCTCTGTTTGATGTCAATGAAGAGTTCCACTGCGATCTCGAGTCAGGTAAAATGTCAAAACTATTTGGAATGATAACTGCAACATACATTGAATGAGCTGTCATTCTTTTAAAAACGGATAATAGAGTTAAAACAAAAATATCTAAAAGCTGGTGTCCCTGATACAGGGTTTACCTAAGATTTATCTAGACATATATGTTTTTGAATAGACTGGTTTAAAAATAGTTGAAGACTAAAGGGAGATACCACAGGGCGAGATCAAAATGCTTGGTGAGGATAATAAGATCACTGGATTTAGTGAAGAATGTTTATGTTCCCTGAAAATGAAATGGAAGTGAGGGTAAAGAGGCCTGAGAGGCCTGAACTGGATTTTTGTTCAAGAGCCCTATCTCTGCAGAAAAAGACTTTTAAGAACTGAAATCTAAGCTAACATCAAGATGCAAAGCCCAGCACTTAGTAATTTTGTTTCTGGATTTTGTCTAAGAAAAGCTGTTTGAGAACACTGGCGGCTGGCATTTGAAAATTAATCAGGGCTTTGGTTTTGAGAGAATATTGTTAATTTCATAGATTGTACCTTGCTGTTAAGAAAATAAAAAGAAGAAGGAGAAAAGGAGAGAAGGAGGGAGGGAAGAAGGAGGGGAGGGAAGGAAGGTGGGAAGGTGGGAAGGCAGGCAGGCAGGAAGGCAGGCAGGAAGGTAGGAAGGCAGGCAGGCGGAAAGGGAGGCAGGAAGGCAAGCAGGCAGGAAGGAAGGCAGGAAGGCAGGAAGGAAGGAAGGCAGGAAGGTAGGCAGGCAGGAAGGCAGGAAGGAAGGCAGGCAGGCAGGAAGGCAGGAAGGCAGGCAGGAAGGAAGGAAGGAAGGCAGGAAGGCGGGTAGGCAGGAAGGCAGGCGGGAAGGAAGGAAGGAAGGCAGGCAGGAAGGCAGGAAGGAAGGAAGGAAGGCAGGCAGGAAGGCAGGCAGGAAGGCAGGAAGGCAGGCGGGAAGGAAGGAAGGAAGGAAGGCAGGAAGGCAGGAAGGAAGGAAGGCAGGAAGGAAGGCAGGAAGGCGGGTAGGCAGGCAGGAAGGCAGGCAGGCAGGGAGGCAGACAGGAAGGATCTAATTATTTCCCTAAGAGCACAGCTGTCAGGGGGATGCATTAGTGTCTCCAGACATTTTAACTGAAGAGAAATTGCCACTACATTATATTAGCAAAACCAACATTGTTTTGTTATGTTTATAATCTTCATGATCCTCTTGAATCCTCTCCTTGACACTACAGAATAGTTCTCATCTTGGATAAATACTCAAAAGGTCACACATAATATGAACATCTTATGCCTAATTAAAATATTGAAAACACAAGAAAATTGTGTTGATACAGATCAAATACATCGTGTAACATGTCAACAAGGCCTACCAGTTAATTTTGTCTAAAAATATCTTTCTCTCAGTTCATCTAATGATTATTTCTCTCATCCTTGTTCATAGAGAAAAATCATCTGGACGTGAGAACAAACATTTTTCCATTTCTACAAATAATATTTCTCAGTCAGCATTTCTGGTTAAGAATATCTTTATGGACAAATTGCTGTTGCATATTTCTGAATATCTTTCAGAAATACCACAACAAATTATTATTTGCAATGTAATCTCTTTAAAATATTTGCTTTCACACTTAAGTTTGATCATTTTGAAAAAAAATGTAAGATACAATACTACAACAAGATCCACAAAATGTAGTTCAGAATCCATTTTCTAGAGAGAATATGTCATTCTATGGAAGTAATATATAGAAGACATTGCTGAGATATATTCTGATAGTGAATATATAGAATTCCACAAAGGTACACACAAAAATCTGGGACAGACTAATCCTTTGAAAAAGTATAGGCATGAAGATGAAAACCTAGAAAGCATGAAAAGAGAAACATCTGAATATTTTTGTGAACATACTGAATACAAATCATCAGCATGCCCCTGCAGGCAGAAAGGCCAATCACATAATAATCTATTTTACAAAGAGTGTATTCATCTCCTCACTTGTATGCAGAGTGCTGTGTCCAGTTTTGGCCTCCCCAGTATAAGAAAGCCACCAACATCCTTGAGCAGCTTAATTGAAGAACTATCAAAGTCCTCTTGGGACATGAGAAGAGCTGGGTCGATAAAAGGAAAAAAAATATAGAACTTTGATAATGATCACACATGGGAACACATTTCCTGAAGTTGTGAATCTCCAGCCTTGGAGTTTTTCAGAACTCTACTGGACATTGTTCTGAGTAACCTGTTCTCACTGGATCTGCTTTATGTTGAAGGTAACTGCTGGTTTTTCCTGTCTAAAGGACATGAATCAGTGGTTCTGACAGGTAGGGTAGGAATTCAACCTGGAAGGTCAGATTTATGCACTTACAAAATCGTTGAAGTTAACTTGAGAAGAAGTACTTCAGTACGTTGCAGGCTTACACTGACTAAAAGTGCTAGTTAGATGCAACCTCCAAATGTGGTCTTATCAGGTAAGACTCCCCCACCCCACAGGGACTTTGATTTCTTCTGTTACTTACTTTACTGGTTCTCTTTCTTTCTTTCAAAGAGACACAATGAGGGAAAAGTGTTTTGTATGTATTGCTTTTACTAGTTTGGTATGTTTAAAGAAACCCTGTGGAAACTGGAAGACTTTAATAGTTAATTTAAAGAATTTGTGGTAGGTGAAATGGATGAGAACATCCTTATGCTACAATGAAATAGTTTTCAGTATGCTGCAGGTAACTTCCAAAAAAAGACATATCCCAGCAGATTGATGTTTTCTTAGATCTAAAAGGAATAACATTCAAAGTTCTTACTGGCCTTAGGCACTGCAAAACTTAATCACCAGTCAGACTTCAAATTTATTCTTCTTAATACTTCACACAATAATTATCCTCACTTTTTTACCCTATTTTTTCACAAATATCCATCTTGCTGGAGGTTTGATTTTGCAGTGGCCCTATCAGAAGAGTGAAGAAAACATTAAGTTTAGTCAGTCAGATCATACAGTGGACCAGTGCTCAGGTACAGCAAAGACCCATTAAAGCAACAGTATCACAGAATATGCTGAATTGAAGGGCCCCACAAGGACCCTTGAGTCTAACTCCTGGCCATGAACAGGACCATCCTCAAGAGTCACACCATGTGACCTAGAGTATTGTTCAAATATTTCACTCAGGCCCCCAAAACATTAGGTCCTACTCTCCTGCAGCCAAAGTGCATCTCCCACGAAGGCTTGTTCTTGGGCTTTTACAGTGGCCATCAGCCAGTATCCTCAATATCTAATGTTTGTCATGTTCCAGAGGGAGTAATTTTTCTTGCAAAATAATGTATTTGTGATGTCTCTTGAGTTATATAAGGGGAAAAAAGATAAAAAGAATTCACCCAAAGTTTCAGTTTGTCTCAGCTTATTCTGAATCTACTGAGAAGTAAGATGCTGTGAGTGATATTGGCCAGAATCTTGAAGTTATTGTTTTAAACTTACAAGGCTAATGACCCAAATGAATACATTCAATGCATCTATTTAGGTGAAAACCAATTAAAAGTTTCTAATTAGAACCAGTTAGTGTATTTAGCTCTTATTTTCCTTCAGTACCAGCCAGAAGAAAAGTAAATGAGTCCCTTTGTGGGGATATCCAGTATATTTTCACTCACTTTTCTATGATTTTGGAAGTTAGAAATGTCTTTATACTGGAATGCAAAATTACTGTGTTATGTACTAAAATGGCTGAATATTTAAAAATAATTAAAATTCTCACATTTAAATATTCTTTTTAACCAACTGAATTTAAGGATAGGATGAGAAAAGGCCATATCATTTTAATTCAGGAAGATTGTGATTAATTATTTATTAGAATAAAATAGATAAAAGTTACAGTTCAAACAATACATATTGTAAAATCAGATTTTGCTATAATGTTTCTAGTATATCATTCTGAAAACAGTTTTACTGGCTAAATAATGTCTCTGCCAGAAGAACAGCTGAGAGTACCATAATATACTTAAGCTCCAGTTATGATTTTGGGAGTGAAGAAGAATAGAGCAGACATATATCAGGAAATACATGAGAAAAAAAAAAGGATAAAGGATTGAAGGAATGTAGGACTTCTACTTAAAAATAGAAAAAGATAAAATGTCACTTGAATAATTGACTACTAATTTAAAGTAATACCATTTGTTTTAATTTTGAAAAAGCTATTATGAGATACTACTTAAAAAAATTATATGCACATGTTGTAATAAAATGTCAAACGGGGAAAGATGTGAGATAAAAAAGAGTTTTCCTCTCGCCACCTATGTGGGTCATTTCTTTCTATGAAAGCAGAGTCACTTCCTTTCATGAATAGTCATAGGCATAAAGAAATAGTTTTTGTGTAGTTTCATAATTTAAGGATGTTCTTCTGGTCTACCTTTTATGAAGTTATTAATAGTTTACAGTTCCTCATATTTTCAGCTGTATTTATGGATTTATGAATTTATGGATTTCAAACTAGCCTTCTAGTTTGAAATGGTTATCTTAGATAGAGATTAATTTGAGAATGTAACTGTCTGTGGCAGAAAACTACATTTCATACCACAAATGTCTGTTGATCTCTCAGTACTTTTCTCTGTATGATCAGAGAATGAATTTATAGACACATTCCTTTATCAGGATGCAACTTGTTAAAACTAGACAAAATATTTGTGTAGAAATATAGTGCACTCATTGCTGTTGTTAAAAAGACAATGTATTTATTGCAAGGAGAAATCCATCTTTTTCATTAAGCAATGCATCTAAGCTCAGAGACCACATACACTAGTCACAATGGCAAAAAATGGAGAGCCTGCTTCAACAAGCATAATTTCTAATTTTATAAGAAATTGCTTTGGTTTAGTACTTGACACATGGTATCTCTCTCAATATGAAATCCTCCTTATTTGCACAGTTGAGCAGACTATGCATGTAGTATATGACCTGATAATCAGCGTATAGGTTTCAATAAGAAATATAACTGATTCAAGTACAACACATCTGATTCAAGAAGAAGACCATTTCAAGGGATGAATAATTTATAAATGTCTTTCAAAAGATGTATCTATGACCTATATCAAATTTACTGAACATTGCTTTTTTCAGTGTGGTTTGTAAGATTTCTTGATGTCAGTAATTCATGATTTATATTCCTGCTGATATTCTAACACATCCATATCACTTGTACTTCTGCAAGAGAACAAAAAAATAGATGTCAAAAGAAGCAAAACAACACATTACATCTACAATAAATTCAATCTCAACTACATTTCCAAATCAAATATTATACTCCAAATATACTCCTTCAATTAACACCACCACACTGTATTACCTGAATAATACAATAATAAAAATAATAAANCTATTAATATCTTTTCACATTAAAAGTTTTTCAAAATTTTCACTAGATTTTGGAGATAAAGCTTACATTAAATACTTCAAAAAAAAAGGGAAATAATGTAGCTAAAAATATGCACACATTAAACTTACTCAATTCGACATGCTTTTGTTCATGTTTTCAAAACAGCTTTAGGCAGTCTTAATCTTTCTTCTACAGGAAACTTGAACTTTCAAAATGTTATCATCTATTTGATTTTTTTTTTTGAGGTTGCAAAATTGAAATTAATTAAGTTTGAGCCTATTCCGTCTCTTGTATATATTTACATATCTCTATATATGTTATTTCTTCCCTTTTTTCCTGTTGTTTCCTGCATGCTTCTCAGGAAAGCTTATGAGTTTTTGTTACTTAGTCACAGTAAGTAAATCCTCATTTTCATATCAATCTTAACTCATATATTGCAGCAAATTAAACAATAGGTTTTGTGGGTCTTTTTTAGAAACTTAAATTTTCTTTTTCTTTGTGCAATAATGATAGAAACACATTAGTAATTCTTTTAAATTATACTCCTGTAATATTTTAATTTTAACTTGAAAAGAAATACATAGAGTTACTTTACCTAAAAGGGACTTCTCACTGTAATTTGAGTAAGTATATGTGACACGTCCTGTTCATATTATGAAGAACATTTCAACTATTGCAGTGGAGATAAGAATTGTAAAATAGTGTTTCAGGCTTATGTAAGCAATGGCTTGTTGTTTAATGAGATCTGAAACCATCTGGCCAATTTAGTCTATAGGTCAACTCATTCATTGCACTACAGTCTGCAGGAGTATCATTTGTAGTCATATAGCATGGATATGCCATGCAAAAAGTTGAAAAGATGCCATAATGTCTCAAATATGTACTTTTTGCCTGTTATTCTGCCTGTGACGGTAGTAGACACTTCTTAGGAAGAACATGCAATCCTGTTCCCTAACTGAGGTCTGTTACCCTCACTACCACTCCCTTTCCACTCCCTCCCCAGACAATACCCAACAGCTGAGTTAGGACAAACTCCTGTAGCAGTGTGTGTGTGGGGCAGGCGTGCCACTGCGTGTCTCCAACTGGGGCCACTCGGCTGGAGCTACACGCCCAGCACACACACAGGCACTGAATAGCTTCTTAGATGGATCAGCAGTACAGAGACGGGAAGGACCCAGGTGTGCTACTCCACGTGGATGGGTTTATTTCAGCCACACACGTGAAAGAAACCAGGAACCAAAGGCGAACACCAGGCCAGGGTCCAGGTTTAAGTAGGGTAGGAGGTAGGGGTGGAGAAAGCACCAGGGTCCAATCAGCAGAGGGCATGGGGTGGGGCATAGGTGGGGCTAGGGTATGGGAGCCAATGGGGAAACAGTGAGGGTGTGGCTGGGGAACAAGGGCCAATGGGTGAGCAGGGGAGGGAGAACATTCTAGGCCTGGGCTAATAGGGTAGGAAAGGGGTGGGGAGGCCAACGAGCCATCCAAGGAAACAAAGCTGGGGAACATTAACATAATGCAGCAAAGGATCCTGGGAAGAGGTGTTTTTGTCTCCCTAACCTGATCACCTTTGAGGGACCAAACTCCCAGGGGGCTCCAGCATCATCTGACCAGGGGCCTTATCAGTCCCCACAAATTCCCTTTCCTATCGTCTTCCTATCTTTCCTGTCTTTTGTCTATGAATTTTTTCAAATCCCCTCACAGAGTCTATCTGCTTTCATAGTCTCCTGCAGCAAAGGATTCAAAAAATTCACTAACAGCTGTGTAAAACAGTGGTATCTGAACTATTTTAAACCAATCTTGTACTACTTTAAATGACTATCTCCTAGCTTCAGTATTGTGAGATTTTGTTCTTAACTCAGCTTGTCTTTGATTCAATTCACTTCAATCATATCCTCACCTTACCTGTCTCCTCCACTGAGTAGTCAGTCACAAGACAATACTCAAATATTTCCTTATAGAGCAGCTACAGCATTCACTTTTTTAATGGCCTTTCTCTGTACAATCTCAATTTTTATTATTTCTTTCAGATGCAAAGGAAAAAAAATTACAGTAATTGAGGATGGCAAGATTTTCTACAGAAAGATGTGCTTTTTCTTTTTCTCAGTTCCTTTCACAATGATATTCAATTTTTTTTTTCTGGTTTTTGGCTCCTTTCAGGGACAGAACGAGTATTTTTAGACATATGTCAACAATGACACAAAGATTTATTTCCTAATCTGTTCCTGCCAACTCCCAGTTCAGTATCACACATAAGGAGATTTTATTACTTTTCCTGGATGCATTAAGTTACATGTATCTACATGACTTGGCATCATTCTGCCCACTGATTCAACACCAAGTTTTGAGAGACTTTCTTACAATTGGCATCATGTTTGACCATTCAAAAAAGTTCCTACTGTGGGTCATATAAACTTTCGACATCATTTCTCAATACTATTTAAAGAGAAAAAAAGAAAGATAAAAGTATATATTTCATGTGCAGTGTATTCACATTATTTGCCTTACTGTGAATTTAGTTGTTAACAGCCTTAAAGACAATCATTATAGATGAATAAGGTATTTTTCTTCAAATTTCATAAAATCAGTTTGCAGATTAACCTTGAAGCATAATGAAATGCCTTATGTTCTTAAATGAAAAACCTCTTCTAATTTTCTTTCATCTTTAAGATGTTCTCTTTTTGCATTTCCCTTTCTCCTTTCTGCAGTTATCCTGCTCATGTTCAACATAATTTTTCAAAGTTCTTTTTGTGTACCCAGTAGGCTTCCATAAAATCATCTTAATTTTATTTTTCCTTAAAACTTACGGTTCTGATGCCTACAAAAAATTAGGTAACCTCTAGGTTGTTGGTACTCTAGCACCTCGTGGTGAGATAGGTTGTTTTATTGTTGCACTGTATTTTACACTCTCTCCCTCTCTCTATCTGAATCCATACTTCTCAGACTGCAAGCTTTTTGAAGAAGCTTCTCTCTTTAGTAAAGTACCTCCTCTGGCAATCAACTACAGCATTTTGCTGTTGATATCAAAAGTTTGATCAGATTCAACAAAGCCAAGATGCCAAAAGATGTATATAGGCACCACAAACAGTTTTTAAAGCAGAATATGAAGAAGTAATCTGATTACATTTTAGGAAAAAGAGAATTTATTTCCAAATTCTGTGGAAATATCTTCATCCATTGTTATTATTGACATAATTTTGGGAATTTGAATCTCACAGGCACAATTTTGTAACGAGATATAAAGAGGTTTTTTTATGGCTGTTTTGATTTAGTCAAGAAGAAATTATGGTTTGTAAAATAGTTTCATAAAACAATGAAAGTTCTAACTTTCATTAAAGAGGAAATAAAGTCCCTGAGTATCAATATCACAATTAGAAATATAAGATCGCACTTGCATTTGGAAATGTGCTTGTTGTGGGGTTTTTTTGACTGCTTCATTTTCTTGAGAATAACAATATAGATAATTGTACTGAATTACAAATGATAGAATTACAACTTCTAATCCAAATTTTCTTTGCATTTTTGAAGCTTGTTTTAATATTAAGAAGAGCTTTTTTGAAAATGCAACTCATGTTAAAATCTTCATCAGCAGTTTAAAAGTCACATCTACTCAAACTTGTGCCCATACTGTACTTTTAAATCTCATCTTTTTCCATTATTATTCAGTTTATTGATTCAGGTGTATAAGAACAGTTGAGGCCAAATTTGTATTCATTTAGTTGTGAATGAGTATTAAAAGATGAATAATTTAAAATGCAGTTTTGATGGTTAATGAAATGAGTATCTAAAGAAATTTTTTTTTGTAAAGGAAATGATTTGTGACCAGGGTAAAAATACAAAATTGCAAAAGCATACAAATGAAAAGCAATTATTGAGAACATTTAAGCAAACAATACACGGTGTTTTCCTGGAAATGTAGAAAGGAAAATAACACGAACAGAATGAACCAAAAAAAATTAAACCTCAATATGAAATGGGTGTCATTATTGTAAAAGTTCTTATTTGTAAATGAATATCTAATCATTATAAAGTAAGAAATAAATCACATCCTCTGCAAAAGTTCTGCAACTGTGATCTCTAACACTGTCTCTCAGTTAGCTAATAAAAATAAAACAAAACTAAACAAAACACTAGAAATAACACAATTATAACATGTCATTTACAAATGCTCATACATTAGACAAAGCAGTGTCACTAAATCTGAATGTTCACCAGAGCAGCGTGGAGGGGCAGAATCACTTCCCTTGACCTGCTGGCCATGCTGCTTTTGATGCATCCCAGGACACAGTCGGTATTTGGGTAAGCACACATTGCTGTGTCATGCTGAGCTTCTCATCAAGCAAAACTCCCAACTTCTGCTTCTCAGGGCTACTCTCAATCCATTCTCCACCCAGTCTGTATTTGTGCTTGGGATTGCCCCTCCCCAGGTGCAAGACATTACACTTGGCTTTAACAAGTACTCAATAGCACAGGGGAAGAAAATAAGAAAGGAAGCAAATGTGTCAAAATCAAGATGGAGATCATTTATCAATTGCCACCACAGGCTAAACAGACTCAGCTTGGGGAAATTAAGTTTAATTTATTGCCGGTTAAAAACAAACTAGAATGGTGAGGTACAAAGGCAAAAGCTTCAACACATTTCCCCTAGCAACCTTCATCAAGCTCAACTTCACTTCTTCATTCCTAACTCTTCTGCCTCCTCCCCCTGGCTCAAGCAGCTCAGGGGAAACAACACTGATGGGTTGCAATCAGTACAGAACAGTGGAAGCCAAATATTTCTCTGCTGGGCTTCTAAGGCTGGAAAATGGGTGAGGCAGGTAACAACATGCTGTAGCACCCTGAAGGTGCAGTGACATCTGATCCTCTTGCCATGGACTGCAACCAGTGACATATTGCCATACATACACCGTGCCTGAGATTGCTAGTGCATCATGAAACTGTTGTGCTTCATAGGCAGCTACAGCATGATGTGAGTGATATCAGAAAAAAAAAAAGAAAAACACCCTATTATCAGTATCACCAGTATTTACTATCAGGAAGTGTGTAGGGAAGAAATAATCACAATTATAAAACAAAACAAAGAGGACTCAAATGCAGAAGTGTCCATTTCTCTCTATGACTTCTCTCAGTGTATGCTAAACTGGGAACTACACTAAATAAATAGTCTAGACTTCTTGAGGCTAAATATAGACTCTGCCACAAAATACAAAAATCCAAATATAATTTTGATATAGAAAAAAAAAAATTTTAAAAAAGCCAATCAAATATTTTGCATAAAATAGCCACTAACAAAACAGAAATCCTATTATTGTTGTGCTGACTTCATAAGAAATCCTATCTATGGACAATGTGAGGTGTTAAATCAGATTACATAATTATTCTTGTGTCAGCAAGAGCTTACCAGCCAAGGAGGAAAAATGACAAATTGAAGAGGTAATGGCTTTTCAACAATATTTCCTTCACAAAACAAAAGAGAGAAAACTGATGATGGTGTATTCTTTGTTCATCTATGCTTCTTTTTTTGTTGTGATTGTTCTATTTTGTTTGAACAAAACAAAATGTTGTTTTGTTTCTGAAAAATTGCCCATCCTGCCCAGTGACAATGAACAAATTTTGGGTTTCTAAATCAAGTATCTTGTCTCATGTTGTCCAAGTCACTTCTTATACAACTTCTCTGCATTACCTGCATTTACATGAGGTTTTTCCGCCAGCACTGCTACATCAATGGAAAATGCAGATATTTAAAATCATGATCACCAGAGCTATGCTGCAGAGTAAACCTGAGTATATGTTCCTTGTGTCACCTCTGATGAATGGGATTACAATTGTTTTGATAGATTGAGCTAACTACTTGTTTATGCATATACACAAAACCTGTCTTGCATTTTATCTCATAAATTATGCAGGATTATCCTCTTGAAATGACTCTGCCTGTCTGACACACCCAACCTTTAATCTTCCTCAAATACATGACATTGACTCACATTTCATAGGTCTGAAGTAGAAAGATCACTCTACTTTTGCATTCAGGATTCCAATTTCTTGTAATAATAAACAGTGCATCACTCAAAAAAACCCCAAACTCAAACCCAAACCCAAACCCAAAAACAACAAAAAGAAAAACCAAGAAAACCCCTAACCCCCAAAAAAACCCCAAACTACAAAAAAGAAATAGAATGCGTGACTCCAGGCAACAGAATCTATACTTATCTTAAAACACTGTAAATTACTGGAAATGTTCAATTTTGGTCTGTGAAGTCGTAAAAAACCCCCAAAATGTTATGAAGAGACAAAACAGGAAAATCTGACGTTCTTGATTGTGTAGCTAAAAATCAGTATGTACTACCGAAGAAAAATTAGTTAGGCTTGCAATCTCTTTTTCAGTTTCAGTTAAAGACAGTTTATGTGCCTTTTAGCTCTGGTAAAAAATTAATTTAAAAAAAGAGAAAAGTCTAGGTACTTAGGTTACAAAAGATTAGCATTTTCAAATTTAATTATGCAGTCTATAGTCTTCCTAAACATCAAGTTACATCAATGAAACAAAGGTAATTATCCTGGTCCACACATAGAAATTTTGAAAAAGTAAAAAACTTCAAACTATTAATACTTGCAAAAAAAAAAAAAAATTAAATGGAAACATATAATGAATAATGTTTCAGTGTACAGCCCTGAACACATTTCAAGGGGTACATTTTTCTTTGAAGAATTTTTTAATGGACAATGCAGATTAAAGAAAAAGAATTGCAATGTATCTAGCTGTCTTTTATGCTTCTCTTGGAAGGAAATACTTTGCAATTTTAGCTGTGCAACACGTAATTTAGATGTTCCTCTTTAACAGGCAACAATGCAATTTGGGATTAAATCTATTTTAGTGACAATACCTTTCTCTAAGTATTATTTTAAATCTTTGCTAAAGTTATTTGAGAGGAGGGAGAGGTGGAGCCTTCTGATCCAATATGTCTAGTCTAACACTTTAAATTAGTATAATCTTTTGGCAATTTCTAATGACCTTCTAGCTATGACATGTATGAAAAAATTAAATAGAAGTGTCACAAAAACATTTAATCTGGAAACAGTCTTTTTGTTTGTCTCTCCACCAATAAAGGTATCTTAAAAAAAAAAATCTTTATTGTTAGGCTTGTTCACTGAACTGTGCTTCCCACATCATAGCTTGTGTCTAATATGATTATAGTCTTTGGAGCTCTTTGGATAATTTGCTGCCAAAACCTCCCTTGCTCCTGCTACTGACAATCACTGTGATAGCATATGAGATTTGACCTTTCCACTGATGTCACCTACAATTGTCCTTACAGAGTAACTATTAAAAAGAATCCCAAGCCCCTACAATATGTTTAGGTGGAAATGAAAGGTAAATCTCCAAGTTCCTTTTGCTAGATGCAGATGCTTTCAAAGTCCATATGAAACTTCTGCTTTTGATGTGGAAAACTCTTGTGCATTTTTGTTCACTCATCATGGAAGAACTGATGAAAGGAATTTATTGCATAGAATACTTTCAGATGTGGAAAGAACTTGTGGAAAAGGAAAGCAGTGTCCTGAATAACAGCTAGGGAACCAAATTACTCATGGTTTAATCAGATCAGGATAGATGAGGATAACTCTGTTTTCAAGGTATTAATGTCCTAATGGCACTATCAGAATGAAATTATCTCTTTTACAGTTTCCAAGTAGAGAACTATATAGAGGTGGATTCTTGACATTCTGTCTCTAAATACCACACAGAAATTATCAAACAAACAGAGCATTCTGTCATTAAAATGATAAGAAAAAGAATCAGTGAGAAAACCTGTCGAATTTATTAGGTACCATATATTTTGAGCTTGAATACAGTAAAACTCTTTTACTGGTTTTAGAATTGTATATTGTTGTAAACAATTTCCGTGATATAAGTTTTGAATGCTTAGAAATATGGCTTTGCAACTAACCAAATTCAGTTTTTCTTTAAAATTTCTCTCAGTGAATACTTTATATGCTTAACAACAATGGTAGTCTTCTTGGTCATAAACATATAAAAATTCTATACTTGTTCATTTTTCCTAACATTCAAATAGCTTTAAGAATGGACTGTTGCAAAGGGTAAGTACATGTGATCAACTTTCAGCCAGAAATGTACCTAGGTGGCAAAGAAGTCCGAAGGAGTCCTGGCTTATATCAAAGAGAGTGTGGTCAGCAGGACCAGGGCAGTGATTGTCCTCTTGTACTCATCACTGGTGAGGTCACACCTTGCCAGCTGTGTCCAGTTCTGGGCCCTTCAATTCAAGAAAGACATTGAAGTGCTGGATAATTTCCAGGGAAGAGTGATGAAGCTGGTGAAGGCTCTAGAGAGTGAGTCATATGAGGAGTGTCTGAGGGAGCTGGGGTTGCTTAGCACGGAGAAAAGGAGGCTTTAGGAGAGACCTTGTCACTCTCTAAACTGCCTGAAGGGAGATGGGCTGACCCCCACCTACTTTGTAGGAAAGTGGGGATCAGCCTCTTCTCTCATTCATGATAGGACAAGAGGAAATTGCCTCAAGTTGCACCAGGGGAGGTTCTGGTTGGACATCAGAAAGAATTCCTTCACTGAAATTATTGCCAAACATTGGAATGGACTTCCCAGGGAAATGGTGGAGTCACCATCACTAAAAGTGTTCAAGAAATGACTGCTGTGACACTTAGCACTATGATCTGGTTGACTGGGTGGTTTTGGTAGAAGGTTGGACTGAATTAACTTGGAGGTCTTTTCAAACTTACTGCTAAGAAATACTTACATTGCATTTTTGCTCGCTCAGCATGGAAGAACTGACAAAAGGAATTTATTGCATAGAAGGTTGATAAGAATTGTGATGATACGGAGACAAGGCATGACACAAGTTTCTCTACCAATTTACAATTAATAATATGGACATTTTTAATAATTTATTGTGGAGCTCTGCACCAATACAATCCAGGGACAATTTTGAAGCTGCAGGATATTAACAATTTTTAATTAAAAATTCAGGTAATATAAGCTAGAAAAAAACCTCCCAAACAAAATGTTTAATGATAGACTATAAGTGCAGAGTTTGCACAGATGTTCTTAAGAGGTCAAAGCAATTGATAAAAAAGGATTAATAAATATAACAAGTTTTGCTTTTAACTATTAAGAATTTTTTATCCAAAGTTCAAGTTTCTGCTGAGCCAAAGACAACTTCTTCCACTTTGCACATTTAGACACGATTTCAATTATAGATTGTGAATAGAGAAATATTCTCTTTTAGCTTAGTTATTTGTATTCATACATTAAAATTCTGGATTCCAGGGTATAAAATGATGTAAGTTCCATGAATAAATGTGTGGTGGAAAAGTTTCAAAACATAAACTCCCTAAATATGCCAGGGTTTTATTGTTGTTTTGCCTTATTTGTTTTTTCCTTAAAGCAGATTAAAACAAAAAAGGCTTAAAGACAACAAAGACCCCATGAAAAGGTATTTCAGTATCTTTTCCTGGAAAGTTCTTTACATTTACTTCTCAGATTTTTTTTTTCTCTTTCCAGTCAGGATTATAATTAAGAAAGCACACAGTGTGAATGTGCTTTCATGCTCCAAGCTGTATACTTTTTTATGAAGATCAATAGGAAAGAAGGAGGGAAAGAAAAAGAAAGAAAGAAAGAAAGAAAGAAAGAAAGAAAGAAAGAAAGAAAGAAAGAAAGAAAGAAAGAAAGAAATTGCACTTTCCATTTTGTTTTGGTTTTTTGTTTTTTGTTTTTTTTTTTCCTGTTTGTTTTTTGGTTTTGTTTTGTTTGTTGGGGGTTTGTTTGCTTAGGATTTTTTTTTTTTTTTTTTGAGAGTGGAAGAGTTGATTTTTAGGGTTTTTTTGCTTAGAAAACTTACTTAACTAGCATACCGTTCAATATGCTACATATAAGAAAGTGACATCCTTTCAAAATGAAGATTTGATAGCATAGATTTAAAGAAATGCTGAAAAGTTACAGCTCTAACCAATGGTTTTCAGATACAAACTCTGCCAATTTTCACTCAAAGTTCATGCAAAATTTGCACTTCAATAAATCAAACTCTAAATTAAAGCCTAACAAGCATGCACAAAAATGAAGACTACACTGTTAAAAATGTCTTGAGTGACTTGACTAACATCAATGAGTTTTTGTAACAACTTCCCAGATAAAATCTAATGCTTCAGGTATAAAGAGAAAGATATAGTCCAATAAAGACAATTAGAATGGGGCTGAAAACTGCTTTCACTTGACAATATCTTTTTTTTCATCTTGACATTGTGATTCTGATTATGATGCATTTGTGATGAATTTGAGACTATGTCATAGAACTCAAGTCTGTAACACTTAACTTAGTCTCATTCCCCTTTTCACAGAGCTAATTTAATAGATTTTATTAATAATAAATAGGTAAACATAGATAAAAATTAAAAATACTTTTTTACCAGTGAAAAATACCAGAAAAATTTCTCATTCAAGAGAATCAGAGTTAATATTATATAGATGAGATCAATAACTTGACAATAGTGGTTTCCAAAACAAGTTGATGTTTGAAAGTCACATTGTCCAGACAACATACAACCTCTGTCCTAAGATGCCTTATTATACATTGTTTGAAAATGTTTTAAACCCATAAAGCAGTAAAGTTTGGATTCATAAAATTTCTAGACCACTTCACTGTTTAAAGTAAATCCTTTCTTCCTAGTATGTGATACACTAAGGTTTTGTTGCTTTTTTATTGTTGTTTTTTTAATCAAAATAATAAGTATTCTACAATAACAAAACATGTATGCAGTACCAATATCAGAAGACAAAAAGAAAGTCTTTCACCCTTTTTCAAGCAAAGTCAGTAAAATTAACAGGACTCTCACATACAGCAAAAAATTAGATCACAATACTATATGTAATTAATTCTATATTTCCCATTCTTCTTATTTTACACTGCTTCTAGCCTTGAATGTCAGGTATTGCAGTCTATAATTCCATCAAGAGCTCTTGCAGAGGTATTTTGGAAAATATTCATAGCCATTGAGAAGTGCTCTGTTCACTGAACCTCTCAAAGAAATAAATGTATATGGAAAATACTTTAACTGAAGTTTCTTTCTCTATTTTGTCTATTTTACTAGGGTCAGTGAAGTTTCACACAGTGTGTGTATGAAATCTTTAAGCTTTTTCACTTTGTGCAGTTTCCGTTTTTTTGAAAATCAGTGATAAAAAATTAATATGGCATCTTTATGCTTGACTGTTTTGTTTGCTTTTTCTTTGCATTATATTTTATTTGTATTGTATTTTTTGTGCATCTCTGTTATGGATGTCTATTGGCTGCAACAGTTTTCTGATATTCTGCTAAAGCTATTGGCAAGTAAGTTTAAATTAGCAGAATATATGGGTTTATGCATCCCTTTCTAATTATCGGTTGCTGACATTCTTCTACCTTTTACTCACAGTAGAATCTCACATGTGGTTTAAATTTTGCAAAGATGAAGAAAAACGGAATAGGATCAAGTTTGCTCTTATGAGACTAGCAACAAACACTGAATCTTTTTATCTGGCTTTTATATGAATGTTGGTCTGAATAGATAAGAAACCCCACCCGAAGCTTGGACCACTCAAAACTCTGCAAGAGTCCTGTGTTTAGCTCCAATGAAAATAAATGCAGCTCACAGTTTTTGAATATCTCCTTCCAGATAGACTTCAAGGCGAGACAATGAGCAACATTACAGGAAAGTAACTGATAATTCACTGAGATTGAAAGTGACTCTGGATCTTAGTAATGCTTAAATGGAAAGTAATTTTTAATAAGTCTCAGCCGATCTCATGTCAGGTTAATTTATACTTCTTGCATGACAAAGAGAGTATTACATTCAATATATCATATTTTAAAGGGTGGGAAATAAATGCTATTTAGCTGGTTTTAGTTTGCAACAGCTTTTTGTCAGAAGTAAAACACACATTAAATACTAATTTGCATGTTATTATAATTTTTTTTGAAGACCTATTACATGCTACAGTGAGAATGAAAAGCAGAACTTGGAGAGGAACTCCATGCAACAGTGAAGGAAGTCAGTGTTTTCCAATGTTAGACATTTGTTTTTCTCTTAAATAAATAGTTACCGTGAATTAGACAAATTTTTTTTCTTCACTGAGACTAGAGAAATGTTCAGGTTTTGACTTTTGTAGAGTTAGTTTCCTTCACAGTTTCTGGTATGGGGCTGTGTTTTGGATATGTGCTGAACACAGGGCTGATAACATAGAGATTTTTTTGTTATTTCTGAGCAGGGATATTCTCAGGAAAGCCTTTTCTAGTGTTCATGTGTCCATGCTGGTGAGAAAGCTGGGGGTGCATGGGAGGTTGGGAGGAGACACAGCCAGGACAGGTGACCCAAACTGACCAGAGGGATATTCCAGACCATGTGACATCATGCTCAGTGTACAGAGTGGGGGAGAAAAAAGAGTAAGAGAGGGGAAATTTGTAGTGATGATGTTTGTCTTCCTAACTCACCATTGCCTGGGATGGGGGATCTGCTGTCCTGGAGGTGGCTGAACACCTGCCTGCCCATGGGAAGCACTGAAAGAATTCCTTGTTTTGCTTTGATTGTGCACAGCATTTGCTTTCCCTATTAAACTTTCTTCATCTGAACCTACAAGTTTTCTAGTTTTTACCCTTCCAATTCTCTTCCCAGTCCTGCTGGTGAGGGGAAAATGAGTGGCTGTGTGGGGTGTGATTGGTGGCTGGGGTTAAACCAAAATAAATTTTTTGTATGGGGCAGCAAAGAAGGTGTGAATTTTTGTTTGTTTTAAACCAATTACATTTTTAAGGCCTGTTCACTCTCTTATAATTAAATCTTTAAATCAATTAAATCATTTTCATTAGAATTTCTTTTCTATTTCAACTGGGTCTACAAAGAAAGATAGCCTCACAGGAGCTAATCTTGAAGTCCAAGGGGCTCCCAAATTGCTTAGTTAGTAGTTTCCTTCAGATCACCAGACCAGCTCTGGTATCCCATGGCCTTTGTTGAATC
>VZRF01010019.1:118072-210147 GCA_013396875.1 Vireo altiloquus
TATAATTAATATTATTTATATTTATCTGGTTTAATAATTTCAATATAAATTTAATTCAGACATGGGGGTTTTTTTTAGACTGAGGTCTTAAGTTTATATCTAAGCACTTATTTAAAGTTTATTTATAAACTGCATAATAGTACTTAAAAAAACCCCGACATAACAAAACAGAGCAAAAAATCCCAACCNAGAAAAAAGAGTAAGAGAGGGGAAATTTGTAGTGATGATGTTTGTCTTCCTAACTCACCATTGCCTGGGATGGGGGATCTGCTGTCCTGGAGGTGGCTGAACACCTGCCTGCCCATGGGAAGCACTGAAAGAATTCCTTGTTTTGCTTTGATTGTGCACAGCATTTGCTTTCCCTATTAAACTTTCTTCATCTGAACCTACAAGTTTTCTAGTTTTTACCCTTCCAATTCTCTTCCCAGTCCTGCTGGTGAGGGGAAAATGAGTGGCTGTGTGGGGTGTGATTGGTGGCTGGGGTTAAACCAAAATAAATTTTTTGTATGGGGCAGCAAAGAAGGTGTGAATTTTTGTTTGTTTTAAACCAATTACATTTTTAAGGCCTGTTCACTCTCTTATAATTAAATCTTTAAATCAATTAAATCATTTTCATTAGAATTTCTTTTCTATTTCAACTGGGTCTACAAAGAAAGATAGCCTCACAGGAGCTAATCTTGAAGTCCAAGGGGCTCCCAAATTGCTTAGTTAGTAGTTTCCTTCAGATCACCAGACCAGCTCTGGTATCCCATGGCCTTTGTTGAATCAAAGATCCATTTGCCAGTTTTCCAGTTAACTTCTAGGGGCCATCATCAGCCAACAGAACTATTGAATAGTTAAGGAACAATTCATTAATGATTATTATTTTGGGACTACGTTTTCATTTTTGATTATAATACTTTATCTGTGTGCTTTGAAATTTGTTTTTAAAATTTCTCAGAGATGTATTTTTTTGGTTGGCTTCTAGCCAGCATTCCTGAAAAAGAAATTTGTATATATTTGAGCCAGATATATTATTATTAATTATAGGAATACCCATGCTTATTTAAAGTCTGTCCCTTCAAGTTCTCTCAGAGCTTAGCATTCTGACTATACAATGAAAACTGTTTTGTTTTGTTAGGGCTATCACAGGGTGATCCAGCATAGAGTAGGTCAGTGATGCTTTGGCTTTCAGCTTATGTATTTTATAGAGCTCTAAATCTGCCTGTCAAGACAAAGAACAGAAAGGTAACAACTGCTAGTTAAATCAAATCACTTCCACAATTTGGACAAATTTGGTTAGCATGTGGTGTACCTTAGCCCAGGTCCATGTCAGCAAGAATGATTGTGTGCAATCAGGGCTAAACTCAGACTTGTAAACAAAACACAGTCCAAGAATACCACAGAACATGCTGTCTGCAAGGACAGCCCTATATGGACAAAACAATATTATTCAGACTTGTGTACAGATACGGCTGGAAGCAAGTGCTAGGATTTTCATGACAATCAATCTTATGGAAGAGACTAAACCTAATGTATTAAAAAAATTTTATGGTTATTTTAGTAAGGAGTTTCAGATTTTCAATGTGTCCAGTTTTAATTTATATATCAAAGATATTTTAATTTTCTTTGAGAGGAAGCTGTAATAGTAGCAGAAATACCCATTGCAGCAGGATCTAGGAATCAAAGATCAGTCGCTTTTAATAGACTTTCAGTAAAAAATACTACCTTTATCAGTACTTCTAATTTTATGAGGTTTTATGAGTATTATAATTCTTATAAATAGGTGATATACTACCCATACTGAAAGTAGGATGTCTCATTCTGAAACATGATCTGTTTAACAGAACTGTCATGTTTCATATAATTTTCCTATGGGCAAAGGAATGAAATAAATGTAATAAATTTAACTCATATTAGTAGGGAAAAATATATATTTAAGTTATTTATTATAATTATTAATATTTATATTAATATNCAACCCAACCCGAACCAAAATGTAAATCTGGCACTTTAAAGTCATAACCCATGATCAATAATCTAATTTTCGTTATCCTCTTTCTTTCAGTCTGGGCCTTAACCAAGCTCTGTTCAGTCTTGCCTTTCTGTTTTGAGAGTACACAACCTTATGACAAGGCTCATGTATTATGTTTGGTGAGACACAAGTCCTCCTACATGAGATAAATAAGAATGTTAGAAGTCAGAAATACAGTTTTAATGGTAACATTTTCATCTATGCAATATGATTAGCGTGGCAAGCTTTATAGCCTAGGATCAACTAATATGGAAATACATTCCTGCTGAATATTAGAGGACCGAGATTGCCATACATTTAATCTTTATGTCTTATTCATCTATGGGAACCTGCACGAAGTAACGTTACAAAAAATTTATAAATTAACAAATCAGGAAAGGTTTTTATCATTTTTCACAAAAGAAGAGTGCTAATGGGTAGCTTGAAGTGAGTACTCTCCCCACCTAAGGGTTGAGTATTAGTTACTCTTGTAGAGTTAATACTCTTGTTAGAAAGCAAGAAAGAAATAAACTTAAGCAGATCCTTTCCCATTCCTAAAAACCTACAGCATTTCTAACACAATTGAACTTTTGCCCTACTTGCTAATGGGAAAACTTCTCACATGTATTAACAGTGGCTTTAAGGGTCTTTTCTCCAAGACTGTAGTTCAGCTAACTTCTAGACTATTGGTCTAACAGACAGGTGGCAGCCACCGAGCAATTTTCATAAGATCACAATTTTGGTATCCGTGTGGGTTAGGAAGAATACAATCTTTCCCTGAGACCTCAGTAACATGAGACATATTTTGGAAAAAACTAGTGAGCATTTGGAAGTGCATACAAGCCAGACCACTGACTCTTTAAAGCAGCAGTCAAAGATAATGTGTGTGGAAGTCCCATATCCAGTGAACCAAGAGTGTTATAAAATGCCACAGAAAACTGCAGTAGCAATTACAGAAAACCAGCCTAATTTTAATTTAGAGAGTGTGAAATTGTGTATTGGGTGTCCACGGCAGTGAGGGCTGCAGGACAGCCTCTGTGAGGAGAGGCTTGGCTTGCCCCGTGCCTGGCACAGTTGGTTCCAGCTGGCTCCACCTGGCCTCGAGGTACCCACAACAGGACACAGATAAGCCCCTCAACCTAGCTCGTGGTGCCTCTGTGAAAACATGTTTTTAAGAAATCAAATATTTAGTAATAATTCAAAAATCCATTAAAAACAAAGTTTTAAGAATTGCCTGATTAGCAATTCTTGAGCAATCAGTCAAGAATATGTTTTACTTTTAATTTGCTGTCCTATTTTGGAACTTTCAACACAGAAGCAGCAGAGCTATGCCTCAGATGACCTTAGGGAACCTGGCTTGTATAAGACTGGGTCCGTGACATGCTGGATTTTTTCTATGAACTGCTTGAGGAAACTGGTTACTTCTGAAACCCTTGTTTCTCTAGCTATACCTCCTTCCCCTGCTCCTTTCTTCTGAGGAAATTAGATGCAGAAAACCTATGTAATGGCCAGCTCACTTGATATTTTTAGTTGATAACTGATAATAAATAAAGTATCTATGCTGAAAAAAACCCAAGACTTGTTAAAGTGGAGAAGAAGAAAAAAGAACTGGCCCTTAAGTGAATGCACCCACAGACGCTTGGCATACAAAAAGAATAAAAATGACATGCTGACCTTTGGAAAGATTTTTATTATATTTTTAAACTAGTTACAATGTTCCAACATTTCAAAGAAAATAAACACTCATATAAATATTTAAAAAATATAAATAGGTTAGAAATTTTCCAATATTAAAAAATAATATTTCCTGAATTGACAGTGGAGCAGCTAACACTGCTAACATTAATATATCACTGTATTAATTATAATTTTACCAATTCCTAAACATTGAAGAAACCGTGAATGTAGTAGGTATTATTTCAAATTAAATTTTTAGATGCAGATCCAGCTATTCATTAAGAGCATATCACAATGACATTGATTGATATTTGTGCATCAACTTTAATGTCTGAGATCCTGTCTTGTTTTTTTTGGTTTTTTTTTTTCCTTCCTCTTTGGTATAAATGATGGAAATTTAGAAGACAGAAATAAAATACTTCTGTGTAAACCCAGTACATCCTGGTACACCCAAAGTGTATAGAATTGAAATAATCTGAAACTAAGAGCTTGCTTCCCACATAGTTTTCTCCAAGATTCAAGGAGAATGTCTTCTCGAATATTATCCAAAAGGGTGACATGGGCTAAAAAGCACTGTGACTCCCAAAGAAGAGAACTTCTTTGTTCTAGGTGAACTACTATTTCCTAAGATATTTTTCAAACACTGTTTCTCAAATAAAATCTCTATGCCTTTTAAACACCATGGTTTTTGTTTTAAAGTTTGTAATGATGAGTTAAGAACATGCTCTTGATGAGAGGTATAACAATACCTGTATTTCTTCTTAGTATGAACTCCAAAAAAATTAATGAACTGTTTTATATTTTATGAGATGAAACAAGGAGAAAGAATAATTCCTTGCTGATGTCATGGTATGAGCAAAGCACAACATAAAAACATTTAAACACATAGTTGAAAGAAAGAAAAAATACATTGTTGGGCTCTAGACATCAAATAAACCCTATATTTTATGCTAATATACAAAGGATAAGAATAAAACTTTCCATCTCTACATAAAGTATTATAGTTACCACTTAGCCTTGCATAATCCCATAAACCAAACAGAACCATAAAATCCTCACAAATTTTATACCAAGTGTTCTAGTAGTAAAAGAAATTAAATGAGCTTAGCAAACATATCCAATTTATTTTCCAAAAATTGTAATTTGGGGATAGTTGAAAAATGTGCAGACAAAACATATATATGGTCTTGTCTTTCACTGAAAATCTTCCTTATTTTGTTTGCTTTGCTGCAATATTGAGATCTTAATGTTTTCCAGCAAGCTAGCATTGTTTGAGGCAAATGCTAGTATAACTCAAGCCCTTCAATTTAATATGAAAAATGAAGATCTATTAGATCAAGATCTATTTCAGGCTATAATTTCAAATATAACCAGACCTGTTCCCTTTCTACAGCTTCTGTTTTAATTTCATTGTTTTTCCTTAAGATTTTGTTATCTTTTGAACCACTGATGTAGCTCTCTTTTGCCATATCTAAATCTATTTTTCTTCTCTATCTGTTTAAGAATAAAATAGTGCTATAAAAGGCAAGAAATTTTTCACATAAGGACATGCTGCCGTCTGGCAAAAAGGTAGTCAGCCTTTTCCTTTTAAAAAATATCTGAAGGCAAATTGATCAAAACAACCTGATATATGCTAACAATTACTTTGTAGACATCCTCAGGAGACCATTCTATGCTATGAATTCTAAATGGACGGGAGTTTGCTACCGTGGTGCTTCAGGGTACCTCAGCACAATACAACTGTGGTCAGTGCAGCTCTAAGGCTGCAGTACCAGCACCACAAAGTGAGTAACAAGCCCTGCTGAGGGACAGTATAATTGCACAGACTTACTACCAGCTTTATATGCAGACACAGTTTGCCTTGGAAATCTAGGCTGAGCTTTCTTCTGCCAGCAAAGTAACTCATAGACCTACTTTAAATAGAAAAGCAGTAGGGTAATACAGTGCATTAACATGTTCCTGAACATGTTAATAGCTCACATAACTGCTTAACAACTGAAGTAGAAGAATATGAAAATCAGAATTCTAATTTCGATTTTGAGCTGGAATATAAAAATATATATTTTTTTTAATCTGAGTCATTCAGAGAAAAATGGAACATTGCTAACATATGCCCGTAATGTGTCAAGGTAGACTGGTATAAAAATTAGGTTAAATATATTTTTTGGTGTTATACTTATTCCCTGCATCAAAAGTATAATGTTACCTACCTTTTACTATTGCTAGAAATGGATATTTGAAATAAAATGAGTATGGAATATCTAATATTTTTGCAAAAAATATTTCATCATAATAAAATGAGTATGGAATATCTAATATTTTTACAAATAATATTTTCATCTTCAAAGTAAAGCACATCAGTATATTTATATGTATTTGCATTTTAAAAATGTTAAATCAAACTTGTTGGTAAAAAGAAAAAGTGGAGTTTGATATATTTAATAAGTTTAGTCTGAATAATTTTTCAGTCTAGGATGCTGTTATCTTACATCAGTATCAAGTGCTCAATAGTATGGCAAGGTTCCTGCAGGCTCAGCTCTGTTGCTCTGGACATCTGGCACATATGATGAACAACATGAATGCCCTAAGCCTTTTCTTTATGCCCATTAAACGCATGGTGGATGGCTGACAGGTAGGCCATTGAAGTCTTGTAAGGACATGCTCAGGGCAAATCCTCCACCGTGGTACCAGCGCCACAAAGTGCGAAACTACAGCTAAAGACCATCTGTTATAACAAGGGTTGTGCACCATTGCCTTGAGAGTGTTGGAGGAAACCTGGAACAACAGTGACTCTGTGCTGTACTAATGCTAATGTACTAGTGAAGGGACAGTGCACTTAAGAATAAAACAACCGTGGCACGTGTGACTGCTAACATACTGTGGCAATCTGATTTTTCATCAACCAAGCTACAAAACAGGGAAAGTTCAGCTATTAAAAAAAAATTCATTATATATATTTAAAAATATTTTCCCATTCTAAGCAGGTTAAATTACCATCCTCTATATTTAAGAAGAATCCTAAATAGCAGTCTTGCAAGCCTAACTCTTAGGATTTCAAGTGAGTTCTACTAATCAAGTACTCTGAATACAAACAGAAAGAACTGTGATTTAAATAACAGTGGGAAACACAAGTATAAGGCTAAAGATCTTCAGCTAACTAGGATATATAGTGCTTTATGTTTACACTGGAATTCCATGGTAGTTTATATTTTAAAAGGTATTTTCAGATAATATTATTATTTTTACTGTTGATTTCACTTATATAAGTTGTGTTTCAAACAAGTGAATATTCATTGACACTACTTAAAAATGTTTAAAATTTTGAACACCTTAAAACTAGATTTTATCTAAAGGAAGAGGGGCTGATTTATTTAATTTTATCTATGATTTTGGTAGCTCTTTCCTACATTAAATATTTTCAGCAAAATCCAGAAGAGTGAGTAACCATGGCAAGGGCAATATTTTCATTACATTTAGGTTTAAATTTTCAGTCTTTCAGATCCCAGTGAATAAAGTAAAAATGATTGACTCCTTATGGAGTCAATTAATGTAGTATGAAAACAGGAGAGAAAGAGGGAAGTTGATAATTGCTACCATTCAAAAGGGGATGTAAGTATATGGTGGAAAACTAATCCTTGAGCATTGACTTTAATGTGATGCCTTTTCAGAAAAAATATGAGGCTAGTGGAGGAAAGATTGAATATCTTAGTGTAAAATTCCAGAAGCCCTTTTTAACACTGGTGTATTTTTCAGTAAGAAAAGTTCGAAAAAATAACTTTGGCGCCTCATTCATATCTCCTATTTAAAAATGGTCAAGATTCTCATTTAAGATTGAAATTTGACAGTAGTCTGTAGGATAAGTTCCTGGAATATATTAACCATTAGATTACTAAAACTAATTCTCAAACTCTAAATGCTTGGATTTGGTTAAAGTGTTATATTGCAATAAGATATTAACCATTAGAAGGGTATTTTGCTTACAATGATTTCCTGGGGCATTTTGGCAGCCGAGGGAATGTATATAAATTTTGAAAGACATTAATAGAATTAAATTACTTGCTTAAGTAATTGAAATGCAGTATTTAGATTTTCAAATGTTGATTTTCCTGTGAAAAGTGACATATTTCCACCCCTTTACCCACCCAAAAAAAAATTAAATGTTGTCTCACTAAAAGTAATGAGCTTGTAGTAGCTGAGGATGTAAAGAGGCAAAGAGTTTACAGGAAAGTATTTCCAAGAGAGTGGTTGGGCACTGGAACAGGCTCCCAGGTCACAGCACCAGCCTGACAGAGTTCGAGAAGTGTTTGGACAATTCTTTCAGGCACGTGGTGTAACTCTTGCGGATGGTCCTGTGCAGGGTCAGGAGCTGGACTTAATTATCCCTCTAGGCCTCAAACAACTCAGCTTATTTGGTGATTCTCTGATCTTGTGAATGAAGCATCCTTTGTATTGGGTCTGCCAGTTTTTGTCAGCAGTGGGGCTGTGGGGGTGACTGCTTTGAGAAGCTTCCCCCATATCCAGCAGAGCCAATGCCAGCCATATCCAAGACAGCCGTGCTGCTGGCCGAGGCTGATCCAAATGGAAGTGGTGGTAATGCCTATGTGATAACATATTTAAAAAGGAAAAAAAGAAAGTCATTGTGAAAAAGTAATTGTGGCCCGAGAAAAGTGGGATGAGGATATGTGAGAGGAACAACTCTCCAGAAACCAAGGTCAGTGGAGAAGGAGGGACAGGGGCTGCTCCAGCCCATGGTGCAGACCACGGTGAGGCAGCTGTGCCCCTGCAGCCCATGGAAGACCATGAGGATGCAGAGATCCAGCCAGCAGATGAGACCTGCTGTGACTCCATGGGAGACCTGTTCTGGAACAAGCTCCTGGCAGAGACCTGCAGACCCATGGAGAGAGGAACCCATGCTGGAGCAGGTTTGCTGGTAGGACTTGTGACCCTGTGAGGAGCCCACACTGGAACAGCCTGTCCTTGAAGGGCATGGAAAAGTGTCCCACATTGCAGCAGTTTGTGGAGAACTGTTGCCCATGGGATAGACTCCCATTGGAGAAGTTCATGGAGAACTATCTCCCATATCAGAGCAGGGGAAGAACTGTTCTCCCTGAGCAGTGACAGAAACAATCTGTGATGAATTGACCATAATCCCCATTCCCTGTCCTCCTATGCCACTGGGGGGAAGAGGAGGTGGAGCTGGGAAGGAGGGAGGGGCGAGGGGAAGGTGTTTTTAAGGTCTTATTTTACTTCTCATTATCCTGCTCTGATTTTGTTAGTAATAAATTCAATTTATGTCTCATAATTTGAGCCTGCTTTGCCCATTATGATGTTTGGTGAGTGATGTCTCCAGGTCCTTATCTCAACCCATGAACCATTTGTGGTATTTTCTCTCCCCTGTCCAGCTGTGGAGGGGTGTGAAGGAGAGGCTTTGGTGGGTGCCTGGAATCCAGCCAGAGTCAACCCAGTGCAGCATTTATGATGTGCCATGGAACAGTTCACCAAGGAGTATCATTTTGAGCTGTTTTGGTTTTTTGTTGGGCTTTTGGTTTTTTTAAAATTATTATTATATTTATTTCCCCTGTGATTTTTATGGATCAAAGAAGGAAGTTTACAAAACCTGCTACAAACTGCTTACAAAACCACAGCTACTCTGGGTATGCCTATTTATTCCAAGTCAGTGTTAGACCAGGTAATATCCACAGCACTTGATTTCTTTCAGCTTGTTTGTCACTATCCTCAAATTAGATTGATTCTTCCTTTAGAAAGCAAAGCTTTTTAACCTTGAAGATTTCATCCCCTGAGTTAAAGCTCAAATGTTTTCTACAGAAACAAAATACTTTGGTAGATTTCTCCCCCACAGAGAATCAGTTTGCTCCAACAGTAGCACTCTGGACAAATAATTTACTTATATAAACCATAATTATAACATTTATTTATTCTTAAATAAAGCAGAATTAGAGGAAAATACTAAAAAAACCCCACCCTACAACAAGTCTTCCTTTACAGTACCCTGGTTTTATTTCTTGCAGAAGGTCTACAAGCTGTTGCAGCTGGCTCAGTGGAAGGTCTCCAAACTGTCAATGAAAAATTTAGGTAAGTAAAATTACAAGTTTTTTCTCCCCTTCTCAGTGGTAGAGGTACAAGTTAAGATGCTTCCACAGAGTTACTTAACCATCCCTGAACATTTTTAAAATAATTTTTGGTGGGTTTAGCTATTTGCAAGTGTTCTTCCCCATAAGAACATAAAAGTTGTGTTTTGGATTCACCTATCCATTCAATCATATTCATGCAAAACTGTGTTTTCAGAAAAAGTAACATACAAGTTTTCGTTAAGAATAAAAAAATTGCCCTTAACTGTGTAGTTAGTTCTAATAACAATCAGAATAATTTCATTCTGCTGCTATTTGGTTGGTGTCAAATATTCATGCTGATCCCATATAGTATCCAATTCTTCTTTATTTCCAAGTTAAGTTCATGAAAGAAAAGACAAAAGTTTGGGGAAAAAAAAGTATAAATCATTACAATTATTTGGATAATGAGAGACTGGAACAAAATAAATGATCAAAGGTTAAATTCCATATGCAGACGAGGTTGGTAATAATAAGTATAGATATACTAAAAGATGCACTTATGATAGTCCTTGACAGATTCATTGAAATCTGTTCTGTTCAGTGATTTGAAAAAAAAAAAAAAAAAGCCAGATTAATAGCAGGTTGACAGACTTACATTTAAGATAGTGGTTGATATGGAATCACTTCTAAATAGAATGCTTCAAGCAGAGTTCTGAGTGAATCAATAGTTAAGAAGTAGCTAGGAAAAAGTTTTTTATGTAATCCTACTTTATAGTATTTTGAAAATACTAAATCAGACCCTTAAACACCCACAAAAACTGACTTATCAGTTGTAAAAAAATGAGTAAGAGGGACAAAAGATTTTATTGTCATAGGTTAATTTAATAGACAATTGATACGAAATCAATTCACGCAGTTAAATAACCTTACATTGGATATGAACAGGGTCTTTAAACATCTTTCGCTTCTTAAAAAAACCTGTAACATGCCAACCATTGTATGGAGGGAGCATCCAAACTAATTTTGACATAAAATGTGTCACAGATTTTAAGTACTGATCAATGAAAATAAAGTGAAATGAAATATTAATATAGTAAGACCTTAATTGCTCTGTATGTTCAAAGAAAACATGAGCATTTTTCCAGAGCTGCACTGTCACAAAATATACTTTTTTGAGCTCAGTACTAGGTGGAGAAGTGCAATATCTGGTGATATGAGCTCTTCATATTGTGTGACACAGTGAGATATTGTAGCTTTAAATTTTTTATGAAAATAATGTCTTGGCTATAGAAGAATAGAGAGTGATGTGTGATATTTAAAAAAATTACAACTAACAAACAAAAAACAAAACAAAAATGAAACCCCACAACAAAAAACAAACCAACCCCCTACAGAAGAAGGATAGTACACACTGATGATTAAGAATGTTGTTCACTGTGCATGTAGTCACATTACTTTTCAGTTGTTGGTTTTCTTGACTGTCAGATATTCAGATTTGTTCAAGGCAGATAAACACCATTAATTAATTTACTTTCCTCTGAGTGAAAATAGTGAGAATACGTATTTCCATAAAGATACCAAATAGTTAAATATAAAATATTGCTCTTTAAAGTTAAATACTAAAATCCTTTCATTTTCAAGAAATGAAACAGCATTTTCAAACAGCAAGTTCATGAACACAATTTGCACATGACCTTTAAACCTTAGAAATGTGCAAATAATCCTTTTGGACAAAGAATCTGGTAAATAAAGAAATCTTTCTCAAACATCTGGTTCAAAATCAATGTTTATCAATGTGCAATAAAGGATTGATGTTGCTGACAGATTTAGTATTGCAAGTAATACTGTAGAATTGGGTTTTTAATTTGCAAGAGTTTCTTTGTCATAGAAAATATGTAAAAAATATGTATTCTGATTTTTTAAATTGCTGAAGATTTGTTGCTGATATGTTAGGAAAGCTAATTTTTAATTAAAAAAAAGAAAAAGTTTATTGTTTTAATCTTTAATGGTTTAGCTAGTTTGTATATCAATGTCATTGGCTATAAAACTTTAGCCAGATATTGGGCCATATGCACTGTATTACTGTTAGCTCCCATTTAACTTTCAAGTTAGATGTTGCTGACTGAAATCTTGCCTATACCACTCCAGTCACACATTTATGGAGTCCATGGAGAGAGATCATAAGGGCAGAGTTACATCTCCAGAATCCTTACATTTTTCAGACTGAGACAAAATAAAGATTTGTATAAAACTTTTTTATAGAAATATGGAAAAAAATCAATTTAAAGTACCTATTAGTTTCAGCTAACTAAATATTACAGATATTTTTCATGTAGAGTAGAATTATAGTGAATTGAAGTTTGGCTGTCTTCTTCTGCTCCACATTTCAGCATTAACAACATTTACTTGTTTAGGCTAAGGTGTTCATCAGACTATAGAAATGAGCTTTGTGCATGTTCTCATAGCTTTTTTTTGGTTGGTTCATTGGTTGGTTCATTGGTTGGTTTGGCTTTAGTGTTTTGGTTTTTGGGATTTTTTTTTATTTTTATGGATTGGGATGCCCAAAGATCATTCTGAGCAGACAGAATTAATTTGCCAAGTGATTCAGAGATGCTCACAGCTACATTAACTGCATTAAATGACAATATCTGGAGTACTTTTTCATTCTCTCTCCTGATCAACCTGATTGAAAACCTAATTCAAAATTTCCCAGGAATGTATCTCAAAGGTCAAGTAATTTCTACTTCAAAAAGTACACTGTATAATGGTTACCATGTTGTCTAAAGTTAAGAATACATCACAGTCACAAAGGTTTTAGACTTGTTTCAGCAAGGGACTTACATTATCAAGTCAATATCTATCACTTTTGTACTAGTTTGTTTTTAGTCTCCCTTTCCCCTTCTCCCAAGTTCCATTTTCCTTTTATTTCTACATATTTCCCTAGACAACTTTCTGTTGTTCAATACAGCAATACACATGCAACCAAGTGACTAAAATGTAGATCTATCTCTTAAAAAAGTGAATACTTCAAATATGCTAAGTCAAAAAGAGAAAAACAGTACGGAACACAAGCACTTGAACCGAACAGTACGGAACACAAACACTTGAGGCTTATGTTAGAAAGCATCAATCCAGTCAGCCTTCAGCTAAATGCAGTAGGTAGTAGTAGGATTAACTGTGCTTGACAGGGAGTTGGCTGATGTTGGCTGATGTATTCTTGTGGAGGGTGGTATGATGCTACCTTGCAAAAGCATCTCTGCAGGGAAGCTGCTCAGCAGTGCCACATACACACATACACCCTGGATAGCTTCTAAGATGGTCGACAGCAAAGAGGCAGGAAGGATCTTTGTATGGGGTTCCAGGGAGAGGTTTATTCCAGCCACATGTGGAGGGTTCCAGGGACCAAGGACAGCCCCATGGGAAGGGTGCAGGTTTAATTACGGGGGAGGTAGGGGTGGAGAGAGCACCAGGGACCAACCATCAGAGGGTCTGGGGGCAGTGCACAGGCAGGGCTGGGCTATAGGAGCCAGTGGGGACAGGGAGGGAGTGGCTGAGGGACAAGGGCCAAAGGGCCAACCAGGGAAACAGAGCTGGGGTATATTAACATAGCAGAACAGGGTAACCTGGGAAAAGCCTTTCTTTCTCCCCCTGACCTAGGAGTGTTTCTTCTACTAGAGCCCATCCCTCCAGGGCATCCTCGGGGACCCTTGTGTGACAGGCTCACCGGCCTCCACAGAGACTCTTTTACCATGAGAGGTACTGAGCACTGGCACATGTTTCCAGAGAGGTTGTGATGTCTTCCATGGGCACTATAAAGTTGAAGGGTCTTAATTATATTCAGTGGAGTTACGAATTTCTATGTTTTTGGATTAGCTCACATATTTGAAGGAAACTATTTAAGGACGAAATACAAATGTACATACACCTTTAATAGCAATTAGAAATGGCTTTTTCTAGACTTTTGCGTAAAACATATTGGATAGTTTCTTTACCTGAAAATTGGTAATTTACTTTCATTGTTTTAAGGTTATTATTTACTTTCTGTTCTACCCTTCTAGAAAGTACTTTCAGTTCTTATCTTGCTGATTTATTAAAGGTTTTCTTTAGAGGCTTGCAGCAAACCTTGACAGAACATTTAATTTAAGCTCACTTGAACCCTGCCATACTTCCATGGCTTTCGATATTTCATCATTGTCAATGAATATGTGATTTATTTCAGAAAAATTGATTTGGTACATTAGAAATTTTAAAAGAGTTAAAAAATATATATTTCCTTTAGATACCTGGAAATAAAAGATTGAGCTCAATAAAACATAGTCGAAGCAGATTGAAAGTGACTTTTCTATGATTTTAAAATTTAAAAAAGCAACAAACCCCACAAACTATTACAAAAGAAAAAGAAAATAGAACAAAACCAAACAAGAAATTTTTAAATCAACCAAATTTAACAGGTGAAATAATTCCTGAATTGCACATTTTGTGGTCATTCACCATATTTATTCTCAGTGTCAGGCAAGAGTTAACAATGAGCCATTCAGACTCATGATGTGCAGACTTAGGGTGTTTGGTGGATTGGGAAGCCCTGGCTTTCCTCTCATTCTAGCCTTTCACTCTCCTAGGCTTGTCCTTTGATTATAATTACAAAGCAGGTAAATTAATTCTACAGTTATTGGAGATTGCTAAAAGTAATATATTTTAATAGCTTTTCAACCAGCTTTCTTAAATAATTATTACCTTATTTAATTCTTAAATAATTATAAATAATTATTGGGTTTTTTTCTATATTTTCCTAGTAATTCCTTCTTATGAAGTCTCATTCCTGTTTTAATTTTAATTTTTAATTTGAAGTCTTTCATTTAATCGCAAAAAAAAAGAACATCTTGTATTCCTCTGTAAAAGATTTTGACCTTCATTATTCTGTCTTGTCATCTAAGGATAAAGACTACTTCTTCTGTAACAGCTCAACACTTCAAGGTGCTGTTATGTGTCGCAACTCAGGCCATGTCCTGGCCATTGCAGCATAAGAATGACTCTGTGCAGAATGCAAGTATCTTCTTTATTTCATGCATATTTCATGCAAAGCAAACACGGCAAAGTAATCTCTAAAGAGATCCATCTGCTCTCTGACTTGGTGCTTCTCCTTCTTGTCAGGAGCAGAGAGAGACAAGACCAGCTACGATTGGTTAGCTACAGAGAAAAAAATTAGGATAACAAAAGCAAACAAATACCACGGATAAATATTCTCAAAACATCCCAGATGGTTTACAAAACTCTCTTGAGGTTTTCTCACCCTGACCATGAGAAAGTTCTGCTTCTCAGAGTCAGGGTGAGGCTGAAAAGTTCCCTTTGACTAAATGTCAGCATCTACAATTATGGACTATTTTGTCAATGATTCACAAATTGAAGACTCTGGTAGAAGTCTTTGACATCATAAGATATAACAGGTACAATAGAGACAATCATGGGCAATCATGTCAGCTAACAGTGGTGCTCCACTGGGATTCCACTGGGTAAAAAACTAGGAGTGAATCAAATGACATCATATATTTGATTAAGAGCAAATGAAAAAAGTAGAACTCATTTCTATCTTCACCAGGAGGACAAATTTGTCCTGATATCCTACAACTAAATAAAAACTATCTGAAATTTCATAATATAACTTTGTAGTTTCTGCTCAATATGTGAATAGGTTTTGGGACTGGGTATGCAAAATCTCTCTGTAAAAATAACCACAGCTAGCAATGAAAACTCTGGAAAATCTGTGTCCCAAATTCTTTATTTGTAAACCTGGATTTTTTTCTCTTCATTTATATGTTTTTATAGATAATCAGTTCACCCCAAACTGATTTCTCTCCTCAGTGAAAAAGAGAACAAACAGAGAAAACTAAAGTAGCACGTCGTTCTCTTACATAACTGAAATGCACAGCTCTTTTATGCAGGGATGAACAGCTTTTATTGAAGGACTTAAGCACTGGCTTTTTAGAATGACTTAGACCATAAAACCATTCTTGGCAACCTAGCCTAGGAAATACAAGTCAGTGTGTAAGCAGCACCTTTCTGCTTGTTTCATCACATGCCACTTCATAATCAGCACATTCTAACAAAATGCTTACATGTGCAGCTGGTCTTTGAAGTGTTAAATATTCGATCAATCTTTTAAGATATTTTTAATTGACACACACACAAATGTCTCCTTCTACAGGAGACACAAATGTATGCAGAGGCTTGTGTTTATATACACACATTCATCACAACACAGTCAATAATGCCTGTCTTGGATATGTGGGAATTTTGACAGCAATGTGTTTCCTTAATTTGTGGAAGGGAGGAGTAAAAAAAGCTGAGAAGGAAGGGAAAAGAGGTACTGGAATAAACAGAGTTTTTTTTCAACATACGTTAGTCAAATTAAATAGTTGATTTTAAAAGGTTCCGGCTGCAACCAAGAATGTTATCACCTGCTGACAATATTTGTAAGCACGTATGAAGAGTGAGGATATTGAGGGATGGCTTCTAGAAAAAAAAAGGTCTGTGAATTCTATTATTTTCCCAAACCTTTTTGCTGTGTCATGGATCCAGGCTCTTTTCAGTGGTGCCCAGAAACACAACTTCTTTTTATTCTACAGAAAGAATTGTCTGCTCCCAGAAAAGAAAAATTCAGAGTTTTTCTCATAACGCTGATCTGTGATTTTCTTATTTTTAAAATAGTTCCGTGGGAAAGTTGAAAATAGGCCTTTTCTTTAGAAGGATTCACTAAGTTAATGATTTAGTCTATTGTATTACCAATTTGCAATTGTTAGATCCTACAGGATATTAAATATTAGATGTATATTAAAGTTTCTCTAAGACATTTTCAAATTGCACCCATTTTTTAGGTAAATACCATGAGTACCTTTCTTGAAAACTGCAACAATTTTTTGTTTTATCAAGTTCATGAGACACCTCACAGTCCCTTTACTTCCATTACTATAAATCCTCTTTATTGAGATTGTATTGTGTTTTCATGGCCTGGTTTTGGTAGTGGGAGCTGTAGGGGTGGAGTAGAAGCTGACAGAAGCTTGTCCCATGTCCAGCAGAGCCAATGCCAGCCAGCTCCAGGATGGGCATGCTGCTGGCTGAGGCTGGGCCAATCAGAAATGATGGTAATGACTGCATGACAACATATTTAAAAAGGAGTAAAGAAGTTATTGTACACATGTAATTGCTGCCAGAGAAGAGTGGGACGGAAACCAAGGTCAGTGGAGCAGGAAGTGCTCCAGGCACAGGAGCTGAGGTTCCCCTGCAGCCCATGGTGCAGACCATGGTGAGGCAGCTGTGCCCCTGCAGCCCATGGAAGACCATGAGGATGCAGAGATTCAGCCAGCAGATGAGACCCCTGCCAGAGCAGATGGATGCCTGAGAGGAGGCTGTGACTCCGTGGGAGACCTGTTCTGGAGCAGGCTCCTGGCAGGGACCTGCAGACCCATGCAGAGAGGAGCCCATGCTGGGTCAGGTTTGCTGGTAGAACTTGTGACCCTGTGGGGAACCCGCACTGGAACAGCCTGTCCTTGAAGGGCTGCTGCCATGGAAAAGTGTCCCACATTGCAGCAGTTTGTGGAGAACTGTTGCCTATGGGATGGACTATTCAAAGAAATAATTTCTGAAATGAACCAGCCCTATTTTTAATCTTCTTGAATTCCTAAGAAGTTAGATGAAAGTAGATGAATTTCCAGTGGTCCTCAACTTCAATGTACAATGTATTTAATCCTGAATGTTAGGGTGTCTGTGTATTTTTGCATAGGTATATTTACCTATTTAAAAAATCTGTATTATAACCTTTCACAACTGTGAAGAGCTCATGAAATAGATGAATTGACTTCTGAAGTAAATGAGGCATCAATATAAAGCCTTTTTCTATGGTCCTATATACTCTAGTACGTTAAGATGCAACGCAAAGACCAAAGCTGTTGTGTGTCTCTCAGTACTCCAATGCAATAGGAGTGAGTCCTTCTGATTTATCCATTTTTTGTCTAATATGCATCCTAGCATCACAAAGCAAGAAGGTTCTTTGGGATTAAACCTTTCAAATAATACACACAGATGTTCAAATTGCCTCCTACGATGACATCAGGTTGCATATGCTACAAAATACTAATTACAGCCCTGAGGAATAATTCTTTAAAAATTGACCTCATAAATTTTTCTTAAGGGTTCGAAACTAACAATCCTTTGTAGTTTATGATTAACTGTATGCATAAATGAATAGTAATAAAATGGTTACATATTTTCTGAGGCCTACTAACATTGCCACATGAAGAATAATGCATTATTCATGACTTCTATTCTGACAACACAGGGACGCTTAGGATAAAAATTTTTACTGTAGTACCTATATTTTAAAGGAATAACATCTAGAGCTTAGAATTCTTATACAATGCACATAGAAAATTTTTGAGATTTTTAAAATTTCTTTTGGAATAAATACATATTGGAAGAAGGAAGATGATATGACCATTATATTCAAATTTTAAATACTTTTTAAATTCTTAGTTTTGAGAGAAATACAGATTCATAGCAATATATTTTGTTATAGCATTTACAGTTAAAAAAAAATACCTAACATGAAATAAAACCCTTCTGGTGTCAAACACTTTTTTGTACTAAAAGACTGAAAGATGTCATTTCTGGAGCCAAGGGAAAATTGTGCTTAGGATATTGTCCAGTTTCTGTAAAATTTTCAAGAAGCAATGATGTAATACAGGACACAGAAAACTGTTTTCCTTAAATTCACAAAGAGCAAAGCAGAATCCCCATAAAATCTCTGCTTGAATCATAACTGGGCACTTTTGAATAGAGGTTGTTTTTTCTATAGCAGTCTATGAATAAACAAGATTTCAGCAATAAGAAAAGTTAACTTTTATTATACTTAACTAATAAAATTGCATTTTATTATTTTGACCAGATGTTAATAATTATTAGTTTATTAATTTTTATTTAAAATATTTATTATATTAATTAGGGGATATTTAAAGGAGATAAGATGGGCAGGCAAAGTTGCAAAGTAACATTTTCTGTTGTCTCCATTGATAATATAATAATGTGACTATTCTAACAATAAAAATAATGACAGAAAAATCTATTTATAATATAAAAATAACTTTTAATTTCATTCCAGAACAACATTCTGACACCATAGACATCCAGAACATGCACAGTTGGATTCTATTTGCTTTGTAAGAATAAGCAAAAATTCCCCAGGATGTAAGTGTTCATGAAAATAAAATCAATAATATTAGAAGAGTTACTGCTTTATTGCATTTGTTGAACTTCAATATGTCAGATTTAATTGTGAAAGTGTGGTTGTCAAAGTGCTGCCTCTCTTTACTTAGACATCTCATTTCTACACACTAATAAATATGAGGTATTTAAATTTTTGTTTTAGTTATGCCAAATATAATGTGAAAAAAAAATATTTTATTTTCCCCCTTCCCTTTAGAGTACTTTTTGTTTGACCTTCAAGTACCTGAAACTCAGAACCATACAGTAAAACCGAGTTTGATGTCACAATTTTAGAACAAGAGATGCCACAATAAATTAAGGAATGCAAAGATAAGTTATAACAGCATGTGGATATAAGAGAAAATAATCTAAATATAGATTCTGTAGTTTCAAAGATCCTGAGGAGAAAGGAGATCTTTAAGTCTAAACATCCCAAACTTAGAAAACCCAGATCATAACACAATTGTTATATAAAAGCTGTGTGATTTCATCCAGGTATTGAGACTCATTTTCCCTAACATTCAGTTTCTTGTAATTTTAAGTAGGGGTAATATTCTTTTAACCTTTAACCATTTGATAATTATTTTCTCTTTCCTTTCATTCCACAAGCTTGAAGCTACTGTCAGTCATGTATTTCAAAATGTATTTCATTGTATTTTACCCTTCAGATGATGAGGATTTCACATTGTCCACTGAAAACTGTTTGGCTGTGAAATTTATTGAATCATAGAATTGTTTGGGTTGGAGACCACTTTAAAGATCCTCTAGTTCCTACACTGCTGCCATGGGCAGGGACACCTTCCACGAGACCACATTGCTCAGAGCCCCATCCAACCTGGCCTTCAAAACCTCCAGGGATGAGGCATCCTCAACTTCTCTGAGCGACCTGCTCCACAATCTCACCACCTTCATAGTAATTTCCTCCTCAAAGCTGATCTAAACCTCCCCTCTTTCAGTTCAAAGCCATTACTCCTTCTCCTACCACTGCATGCCCTTCATGAGGCCAAATGCAGGTACTGGAAGGTGGCTTATGTAATGTTCATTAACATGTAGTTAAGGAAAAAGGTAAAAAGGATGTGAATTATTAAGACTGGTAACTTCAACAATATAATTAGTGTAGTAAGCTAATTTACTGAGAGTACTTAGGTATACAACAGTGAGGGAGAAGGAGAGACAGGGAGAAAGACATTATTAAGAATGCTTATGTTAAGTTCCTGCTTTGTTCAACTGATGAAAATGGGCTTGTTTGGAAACTTTTCTCCTAACTCAGGCATATAACTTAGATGTCTGGAATTATATGGTATAAATATTCATGAATATATTCATCATGTAAATATGTCATCCTGCATATTTGTACTTTTGGAATAAATTATTTATAAAAATTACAGATAACAAAATGGGTAATGTATTACGCTAATAGAAGTCTCAAAAACCACTCTGAGTTTCATAACTTAGAGATGCTACATACCCACTCATGAAAATGGTAACAGATCAATGGCTTGATATAACATCATGGGGTAAAAATACAGCAAAAAAAAACCCCCAACCATCTCTTCAAGAAAGAATGGAAACCAGAGTAAAGAAATATAATAAAGAAACATACTAAATACTAAATATATATAAAGAAATATGCTACAGTGTAGAATGGTGGTAGAGAATGAATGCTCTTGTTTCTTCCTTTTTTTTTGGACTTAAGAAAAATACTGTTCCTTTTAGTGCTTGCTGGCTCAGGAAAGAGCTTTATTTTTGCATGTGTTTTAGCAGAAGGGGGAATATCACTCTGTGTGTTCAACTGGTCTATTTCACTAAAATTGTGTAGTTCAACCAGTTTTGACTAGCATTGTCAATTTTTATGCATGTATGAGAATTTTCCGGTGATAAAATTTGAGAGAACGGTCCTTTATCTTGCACTTGTCCTTCCTGTAATCCTTAAACATATTTTCAATGAAACTTTTGTTACTACCTCTTTCTTATTTCATAAATTGTTTTTAATATATGCAAAAAACCTTTTTACAGTGAAAGAAGAACTTGGTGTTTCAGATTAAAACATCAAAGAAGATATGCTGATAAACATATTTCTTTTCTCCAGGAAATTAGCTTTTATACTTGACCTAGCAACAGGACACCAAATTAATTGTTTTCCGTAAGGGCTATTAATCACAAATGTGACAATTTCCCATAAGACGCTACCACAGTAATTGAATATTGCCATTCACTTTGAATACAATTTTAGACACAGAGCAAAGTTAAATGCTGCAGACAGAAAAGTATGTAAGTTTTTGAAGATGATCCATGCACTAATTGCTAGGCTATGATGGCATTTTCATTTATTATAGGCTGCTCAACCATTAATTGTGTGTGGTGATACAGATCACTGGTTTTTCCTCATTGAACACAGTTACAAAGGTTAACTGAACCTGAGTTTAAAAAAAATCAAGTTATGAATAAATAAATTACACAATAATATGATTTAAACTCCTTGACAAACTACTTATAATAAAAAATCCCAAAGATTACTAAGAAGTCTCTATAATTGGCTCAAATTTTTTAAAATAAAGGCTTAGTGTATCAGGCAGAAACAAGGAAAAAATAAAGCTGATCCTTTGCATCTGATATACTTAAAACTTTTAGTGATACAAGTTAATGCTCAGAACTAAGGCACAGCTAGTCTTGAGATTTTAGTGAGCTACTGGACTCAAATGTACTGCCTTGCTCTATGCGATATATTTTCCTGGTTAATCTTCATTATTAAACATAAGAGCAATATAAAGCAAAATAATAAATATTTTATTATAATAAAATCATATCCAGCTCCTAAATTTTGGATGCTTGAGGGACCCCAATACATTGGTGTACTTTGAATCCTGTGATAGGCTCAGCATTCTACTTTTAAGAATGATTAGAGATAGCTGCTTTGCAAATAATTTAATCTGTTTAATATGGGACAAGTTTTCATGCCAACATATGATAATATTTGAAATTCATGATCTAGTTTATTTGTAAGAGTGAAACAAAAGTTTGAAAGTATAACCACTGATTTTATTTGTAAATAGTTGCATAAAAACAACTTTGAGGAAATCAAATTACATAAGTGACCAGAAGTACTGGAATATTACTGTTTTACTTAATGCAGTTATATAGATCCTTTTTTAAAAAAAAAACCTATGAACTTTAAAAGCTTCTTAAGAAAACTTCTTGAATATATTTTATTCTGAAAGAAAATATGTTCTTTGTTTTAAAAACTCTAAAGTGATCATATATCTTCAAACCTATTGATTATAAAGTAACACACGCTTCTAGAGAATTCATAACTACAGAGGAGCAAAACTGAAAATAAATTGTATGCTGAAGTCAATGTCTGTGTCTGGAAATTAGACCTAAAGTAGCAATATGAAGGCAAACATGACTAAAGCATTAGAAAGATTTCAATATATATTTCAATTTCTGTCCCAGCTTTGCAAATATTTCTTTAATCTATTGAATTTACAAGTTTTGTACTTCCTTCCCATATTTATATAACTAGCATCATAATGTCAGGATGATTTTTTAAAAAAAATCTTTTAATAGCAAACAACAGGTTTGGATTTTAATATGTCGCAAGTGCCTACACCCTGTATATTTTGTAGGTTTTCCCTGTTAGCCACAATGGTCTACTATATTGAACTTGTCTCTAGAATCCACTGACCTGAGCCATCACGTTTCTGCTGCCTTGTCATTGCAGCTGCTCCTCTGCTCACCTTCGTTTCGGTCCTAAGGGTTGTTACTCGAAAGCTCCTTGTAAAGCCTGCAGTGTACAACTGTACAGCAGCTTGTTCCACCAACCAAAGCAAAAATCACAGAATGCCAGAAGCCACGGCTATGAAAACATGATCTCAGGAAAATCACCAAACTCAGGAATCTGTTGACAGCTGTTGTGACAAGTTCATCCTGCTCAATGAGGAAGTTCTTTTTTGCCATTTTTTTAAAAATGCTATTTACACATAGATAGCTTTGAGTCTGTTACATACAGTGTCTGTTGTGAACTTATGTGTGATGAGAATAAAATTAATTCTTGTCACCCTGTATGTAGTACTGTGGTTGATATTCAAACCTAATGTGTTCTTCATCTGTTGATTATGGGCTGTTTAATGTCTAGTAGTCACTTGTAGAAGATGCCTGGTTGCTACTTTAGCCCTGCCTATCCTAGCAACCTTAAATCCTGGATTACCTGCTTGCTGAGCAAAATGTTTTGAAGATGTCGCCCATTACAGCAAGACTTTCAAAAGAAGGCTGTAGCTGCATAAAATTTATCATCACAGAAATGTCAGGTACTAAGTATGTGAAGAAATGAGTGTACATCTGGAAAATCTGTATTCAAAAAAGGAATAACATCCATTTCCTAATTCAATTTTGTATTATATATTACCATCTGTTACTGTAAACATCACCTATGATTTGCAGGAGGTCAGATTACTAAATCATTACAAATCTTCAGGTTTTATCAAATAAGCTATAAAATATATATATTTAGGCACACCATTGTGAGGCGTCTATTTTCATTGGGGAGAAATAAAATAACAAAGGAAGCCAAGAAAAAATTGACTGTAACCTGTAGGCACATAACATTTATTATCAGTTTGTTCCTAACCCCACAGAAGTAATTTTACTTCATAAACTTGAAAGTATGCTTTGTGGGTTGTCATACAGTGAAGCCACTTTATTGTTGCAAATAAGCAAGATACTGTAGAGACTTTGCAACTCCTGTTGAGTTTCGTGACTAATCCTAATACAATTTTCTTTTCTATGTGCAATTTTTTTTTTCATTTTTGTTACATTGTTCCACAGGGTCTACTTTTGTCAGATCAAGTATTTCTATAGAAATGAATGGGGAGGGGAGGGGGAGAGTTGTGTTTTGCTTTTACAGAAATGCTTCATATTGGAATAAAATAAAACCATTCCAGCATTTAGCCCCATTGAAATCAAAGGAAGACACCCAGTTAAGTTCAGCATGAATAATATTTCATCAGAGAATCCTTAGCAATAATGGAATAATTCAATTGAAAGGGAGCTGAGTTTGGAAGAGAATTCAGGACATCTTTTTTACCAACCTCTAGTATAAAGTCTAGGTCTGAGATAATATATGATTGCTCAGTACTTGATCCTGTTGGCTCTCAAACATCCCCCAAGGATGGAGGCTCTTTGAGCAGCATAGTCAACTGCTTGCTCCTTCTCTTGTTTTTCAATGTTTTTCCTTCTATCCAGCTGGACCATTTCCTTGTTTTCAGTTTATGCAAATTTATCACATCCTTTTACCACCGCCTGGTTCTGTCTTTTTGATGGCCCTTCAACAGATGCTGTCAGCTTTCTGTAGAGACCCCTCAAAGCTTTCTCTTTTCCAGGCTAAACAATCCCACCTTTCTCAGCCTTTCCTCATAACTTTCTACTCCATTCACCCAGTCTATTAATATCATTATTGACTTAGGTGCCACAAAACTGGGCACAGGACTTTAGATGCAGCCTAAGGTTCTATGAGGAAGGACTTTAGATGCAGCCTAAGGTTCTATGAGGAAAATGGGTAATCACTCCTCTTAACCTCCTGGCTGGGTTCCTAGTAACAGCCCAGGACCCTTCTGGCCTTTGATGCCAGAGCACACCAAGTCCCTCTCAACAGAGTTGCTGCCCAGCCGCTCAGGCCTCAGCCTGTGATGTTGCAAGGGAATTTCTGCCTACCTAGCAGCAGGATTTAGTACCAGTCTGTGTGAGTTTAATGAGCTGACTTACTGGTAGCCCACTCTTTCGGCCTCTCTCGGTTCCCCTACATGGCCGCCCTGCCGCAGAGAGAATGAACTGGGTCTCCTCCTTCTCCTTACCCTTTGCCTGCCAAATTGGTGTCGTCTGGAAATGATGAGTATGCACAATTGCCTTTTCCACTCAGCTGATAAAGACAGACCCCTCCAGTTTTCTGTGACCACTAGACAGAAAAATACTTATTAACCATTATCCTTCAAGACAGGTCCTCCAAGCTAAGTTTTATCCATTTAGCAGTCTCCTCATCCAGGCCACAATATTCGAATTTGGATACAAACTTATCTGTGATATAAGAGTAATAACTTCTTTAAGTCAAATACTTATCAACTGAACCTAGCTAAAACTGCAGAAAAGTTTAGCACAACGTAATCATGACAGGGAAAGAATGCCAGGAGAAAAAAAATTCCTATCTAAAAATCTGGTACTATATTGTCATGACAACTACCTAAAATCAGACCTAATGGCTCTGAAGTGTTGCAAGTTATCAGTACAATTATATACACTGTATTATTTCTTATGGATATGTATTTTGTAGAGACATTTCTGGTTAGTAAAATGTGGATTGTAATATATTTATTAAAACTTAACATTTATCAGACCAAGGAACGTGTTCATTGATGAGGTATAGATGGTCACTTTCCTGTGTCAGGAAGATGGTCACTTTCCTGTGTTTCCTATATCCCAGTGTTTATCTAAACCATACTGGGCTTTAGAGTTCAGCAGAAAATTACTTAGGAACCTGAACCGCTTTCTTCCATGTTATTGGAGAGAACAGAATATAACTGTCAGTGTTCTCAGATCTCCGGCATTATAGCACCTCCTCTTTCTCCTGTTATTGTGTGTACAACTGACACTGTATTCATTAGATGCTAATTTTTTATTTGCAGATATTTGGTTACAAAAATTTCCTTGCTGAATGTTTATTATTTATTTCCTGAATCTGAGTTATTCTTAAGGGGTTATTTTTTGAAGGACATGTGCTTGGGGCCTTTAGAGGGCCACTGCAAACATACAGAAATGCAAACATTTGGAAGCATAGTCTTAGATCAGTTTGCAGTGTGATATGTAATTTGGGTTTATATACTTAGGGATTTACTGAATTTCATTGTCACTTAGCATGTAGTTACTTCCAATTTTGAAATAAAGTGAGATGATGTGTGGTTGCAGAAAAATATCACACAAGCTAGAGAGTTTTGACATGCTACCAACTGAAATTCAGTGATTTTGATTGATTTTCATTTTACATTTTTTACTTTTCTCTGAACCAGAAACTCAAAGTGAACCTTGAGGAAATGGTGGGATAGGAGGTGCCAACCCACATGGATCAGACCTGAAGAAAATATTCACATCAACATCTGTGAAAGAAAACTGTGAAGTTTCACATACAGCTGTCTGCAGAATACATTTTGTCAGGGCACTGAAGCATCAATTTTTTTTTTTTTTTTTTCGGTGGATCACATTTACCATCTCTGTATCATCTTTGTACATTTCCTGTTATCCGCTCCAGAAAGTTAGGCAGACTCAGAGGAACCTTGACGTAGTTTTGAGAACACTCTTTTATGAAAAGCAAAGGAATTACATCTGATGAAGTTCACTCTGCATCTTTTAATGAAAACTTGGGTAAAAGCTAATAATTGTGGTATCTTTTCAAAATTCAGATGCCATTATTGTATTTTTCATTCACTAAATCCTTTCTCTAATATAGAAATATTGAAAATTCATATAAGCATAGATAATTCTCTGAAGACTGTTGAAAGGTTGCAATTGCATGTATCATATATATCACATATTGTTTAAACAAGGACATTGTCCTATTCAAGCAAGTAGGTGTATTTACAGATACTGCAGATAAAGCCAATCATAGTGGTGGGGTGTGAGCAAAGGCAGAAAAAACCCTTTCACAGATTGAATTCAAATGTCAGAAAGAAAGGATGTGAGCTACAAATCACAGAGCTTTGGTAATCAAGGAGCAATAGGAATCTTACATGCAAAAAATCTTGTCATCTTAAAAAGAAAAGATTTGTTTTCAAAAAAATAAAGAAAAATCAGACAACTGGTTTTGTCAAACAATAACTAGGATAATAAAAAATAACTTGATTGCCTACTGCTGATAATTATGAGTTTTAATTGATTGCTGAACAAAGGCTCCCGTGGGTAGTTTCTTACTTTTTGCCACTTGCTTCGTGATTTGATCAATTCAATAAAATTTTATTTAGAGAGTTTGTGATTGGAAAAAAAAATGCCAGATTCTTGACTTGAGAATCATTCCATATTCTGCAAGGAAATACGGCATAAAAAATTTCCTATTTAGCAGTAAATTGAGATTGATTTTCTTATTTTTCCTTAGTAATGCTATAATCTATGCATTTTCTTTGTCATATTGATTTATTTATCAAAGTACCAGAACTTAGATCCACTTCAAAATGATAAATAAGAAAAAAATGAAGCTTTTTTTGTTCCAATGTTACTGTAGTCCATACATGACAAGACTGTGATGAGTTTCACCACAAGTGTTGCACCTTGTTGTAGATATTTCCAATAAATATTTTTTAAGTCTATTTTAGCAGCTTCTTACATGCATATATACATACATATATAAATACTTTCTTAACAAATGCTACATTTAGGAGCCACAAAACAGTCTGCAAGTTTAGAACACCTCTTTATGGGACTCAGACTTATTAAAGTTCAATTAGTTGGATTTTTTTTTCTAATTGTTCTAATCCAATCAAAAAGGGTATTTGTGTGTCATAATCCTGAGGCCTGTAATGTTTATCTTCTAAAACAGTACACAGATTTCAGTAAACCCTTTAACAAGGCCTGATTAAAGCCTAGTGCCAAAGTTTGAACTTGAGAAACAAACAAGGTATAAGCCAACAACACTGAGACAAGAGCCATACAAGTTCTCTTCACAAAAAAGAGTAATCATTCAAATAACTAGTTTTCTAATTATTCACTTGGAAGGCAATGTGAAATACTGTGGCTTAGATCTTTTTTCTATCCTTGTTTTAACTGGTCTGTATGGAAAAGTCGTTACCATTTACTGATCATCATCAGAAGTTAGAGAGAAAAAGGGAGCCTCTCAGGAAGACTAGAGACGTGTAGTTTTCTTTCTGAAAGGATTATATCCTCCACTTGTCATCTGCAAACTGTTGTCTTAAAAAGAATTCTAGGTTAATTTGTTGAGATAAGTAAGCCTGACACCAAAGATCATCTTCAGGCTCAGTAACTGGGTCTTTGGTCAGCAGCATGAGGGCAGCAGTATTCTAATCCATAGACTACTCTGCCTTTTACTTTAAAACAGCATTAAATTAATTCAATACAGGTATTCAGAACTGGAATTGTCATCATTACCTTCTCTTTCAGCATAATTTTAAAAGAATTTGACAGCTACCGTTGCATTTTTCATGGGTCCACCTCATTAGGCTACCCTGAACACTCATCACATCAAATGTTTTAGAAAATACAGATAGAGAACTACTTTTCAAGAATTCAAGGAATATTTTACATGAACAAAGCACTGTGTTTGCTGAAGTGTCTTAATCTGTTCACAAGCAGAATCTTTCTACAGCATCTTTCTACAATGAAACATCCCTTTGTAAGTACAGAACCTCCCAAGGTAAATGTAGCTGATCTCCAAATTTGGGTATTTGGAAGATCATAGTTTTTAAATTAGGTGTCTCTGTCTCCTTATGAAATATGTTCTGCCCTTCTTCTGTAAAATCAAATCTGTTTAAAACAGGACATATCTATTTTAAAACATGGCTACTTTTATCACCTCCCAAATGTAGTATTTTTTTTTCAAAAACAGAGACTCAGTGTAATTGTAGTTAGCCTAATCATAAGCTAACTTGAATTTTTCAGCACCACCATTCTTTTAAACATTTTATCCTATGCTTCTAGTTACACTGTAAAGAAAAGCAAAAAAGAGCCCCTAGGCACTTATGTCTATTTCTGTGGATAAGGCAATCACCATTTAAAAGTGGTAGTTCCTGCTCGAGTCTACCAAGGACTGTAATGAAAAAAAAAATCATTCAAGTTTGAAATCTACAAAGGTCACTAAATAAATTAAATCTAGGTTTTTCTCTTTGAGTAAACTAAGAGAGGAGCATTCAGATCACAGCTCCCTCCTAAAGCTAATGCTAATTTAGGTGAATTATCCCTGAGAGATTCAAAGGAAAGTGATTTCACAAACTTTAGAACTAATGGGATGCATTCTTAATGCTGATATAAATGCACCATCTTCCTGGTTCAGCTTTGTCCTTTTGCAATAGAAAGGTCTTTTTACCACCTTTTGGTCTCATAATCCCAAATCATGCTGAACACTTAAATTATTCCATTAATTCTTGCTGTCCTTTAAAAAACCTAAAATTGCTGATTCCTAGTGCCCTTCAAACTCTTTACTAAAAAATTAGAAGGGAAGTAGGATGATTTGCCATTTTAGGTGTTGGATGGTTTTTGTGTGTGTGTGTGTCTTTTGTTTTGTTTTGGTTTTGTTCTGTTGTTGATTATTGGTTGGCTATATTGTTTACTTTATTTATCTGGCTAAAAAAGTGGTGGCTCTCCATTCTGTCAATTAAAAAAATAAATTCGCAAAAAATATTGTTGACTATTCAACCAATAAGAAGTAAAACTTAAATATGTAAAACATTTTTACTGCAAGATAATAATTAATAAAAATTAGGAGATCTTGAAGTTATACAAATTCCTTGGTGAAAAAAATTTACTCTTCTAAAAAAAAAGTATTTCCCTAGGAAAACAGACTCAGATTCTGTATCAAACCTAGTTAAATTAAAACTCATTAAACACATGGTTGATATAAACTGCTCTTATCCAACGTTCATGATTTCTCACAAAATCAGTGTTTTCAAAATGAAATGTTTCGTTATTAATCCCTAAAAAAGGAGTAATTTTTTTTTTAAATTTCAGAATTGTTTATTTTTAACAATTGAAGTTTTAACAAATTCACTGAATACATGCTCAAACTCAGGCTGAAATGCTTTGGTAAATTTCAGCAAGATCGAAATTTTATGGAAGAATTAAAATTCCTCTCATGATAGAACTTTATAATGGAAGTACTGTCAGATGCTGAATTATTATGGCGCTGTTTGGCTCATAATTAATGCATTCTGGAAACTAAGTAATGACAAATATACTAGGTAATGGAAGTTTCTATGGAGACTATGGTATACATATAACCTGTACTGAATAGATATTAATACAATGAAATTTAGATTACAAAATATACTTAATCACCCTTTCTTACAGTGAAGTCTCATTGACCTGTGACCTCCTAAAACAAAGCTAATAACAAATCCATGATAAAAAGTATAAAAAATCCCAGTACATACAGAACTAATGCAGTTTTTGGAGCTTTCCATATTATTAGCCAGCAATTTAGCAATATCCTGTAACCCATTTTCAGTGCTATGAGTTTCTGGGAGGGGAGGGGGTGTAGGGAATAAAAAACCAGGGTTTTTTCCCCAATATCTCTGAGGCTGTTCAGCTATATAAAGAAAGATAGAGAGAAGTTTACCACAAAGAGAATAAAGGTCTAAAACCCTTAAATTGAGGTAATTCACTTACCATCTTTCTAAAGTGTATGATGGCAGACTAGGTCAGATGTGCTTCCAAGAGTTCAGGGGTGAATGCTTGAAAGTGTCTCTGTATTGGTCTTAACTTTTTTTCATAGGTGGTGTGAAAATGAAGACACTGGTAAGGTAATCAGATGAAAACTGTTTTTTCTCCATTAATCCAGTTAGTTAGCAGCAAGACTGAACTTCTTTACACCAGACTGATGTATTCCTGAAACTCAGTCACAACATTTCATTATTGTTATTATTATTATTATCATTTATTTTCTTAAGGGAAGTATGCTAGTACTTGCTTACCAATACATTTATCCTGAATTTCTTTAAAGAAGGATAAGAGGAACAGATGCTTAAAATAGAATGGGTTTTTCATGAACCTGTGTAAAACTGGGAGAACATTCAAAAGAATATATCCGGCCTGACATCCCACTTACATAATCTAAGTAATTTTATTCAGAAATACAGTGCTTGTATGGTAGGCTTTGTGATAACACAGCTTGTCTAAAGTACTTAAGTTCCCACATGAGAAAAAATGGAGTGGAGTTTTAAGAAAAATCTTAGCAACCAACCATGGAACTGAACACTGGAAATAGATGACGTTTACTTTTTCAGAAGTAACATCTGAGAGTACTGTAGCCAGTGACCTAGGGATTTTCTGAGCTTAAGGTTTCACAGCTGTTAAATGAGATATTGCCATTGATATTTATATAATTATCTATAACAAGCAGTTCCCAGTTCAGAATATTTCTTTATTTTAAACTTTATTTCTAACCTAATTTCTGATAACTCCACTGAACAGAAATGGTTTTTAACTAGTTATGGACAGATACTTTTATTTACCTCCTTTGCATCATTTTATGCTCTCCTGGTATATCTGGTTTTATTTATCCTTTTCACAGTATCAATAGTTCAAATTTACTTAGTTTCTCTTAATCTGAAAGCCATTCCTGTGGGAACTTTAGAGAAACATGTATTCTCAGTTGCATTGTTATTTGTTATTATTATTTCAGGGCTTGCTGACTAAATCACACATAAAAAATAAAAACTATCATGGATTTATAATTTCCGTCCCCCTTTTCTTAAGAATGTTTTTTTACAGATAATTATTTAAAAGTATTCTATTCTTTCTGATCCACTGTTTCCTCTTTGCCCTTTGGTTCATTTTTTGTGTATGTCTTGCAGTGTCAGTGAGGATACAACAGGCCCCACTTCCACACCCCATTCCCTAACACATTTCGGAACGAGAATTTAAAAGGCAAAGAAAGTATTTAATTCACTGAGTACAGTAAATTAGAACTGAAATATCATTCACAATGAAATTCTTCCTGAGAGGACCAAAAATATGGAAATGATAATTTTGTTGTATTAAAAATATCACTGCATTAAATGAATGAAAACAATGCTGAAAAGATCATGCAAGCTGTTCAAACACATGCAAAATGAAACAAACAAAAACAGAAAAAAAGAGCTAAAATATCATGCTTCTTTCTTTATTCTCCTTTTGCATGGGCAGTTTACAAAGATGCAGTCATAATGCAAAGAGGATATAAGTTTAAATATTCCATCTGGAAACAATTTTTTTTAAAAATAGTAAACCTAAATTCAAATAGAACAGATGCCAGAATGTTGCAATTAAATTAATAACTTTAAATTATGTTCATTAATCCACAGCTTTGATTTGGACTGGGATAATCCCAGGTTTTGTACTTAAACCCAAAGAGGCTTTGGAGATTCATATTAACCTTCTGAAGGGCATTTCACAAGGTCAGAGCTCTGTCACAAAATGAATATTAATGTAAGCGGAAGCTGTGGAATGAAGCATTGCTCCCCACTGATTTCTTGAGAACACCACTTAAAGGAGGATTTATGGGAAAAGATATGGCAAATAGTTGTGCAGGAGGAGCTACAGGCTCCCTGGGAGCTATGGGGATGTTCATGAGGATGGCAGGGCAGGGCCTCACCAGCCAGGGCTGGTCCCACAGCCTCAGCCAGGAGCATGCCTGGCCTCCATTGGCAGGGCTTTAGTCCCACAGGCTAACACTCTGGCACCTGGAAGCCTCTCCCCTCAGCAATCACTGGAACAGGACTCTTCATGGCCATGCTGGTACTGGGTTGACTCCAGGAGAAGAGCTCTCAATACCCTTACAATAACAAATGCAACTTTTTACATGAACTGTCTCATCCTACATCATAGATGATGCATAGGAAAGTCTTTTACAGAGACTAAAAAAGAACTTATTGTCCTCTCTACAGCTTCATTGATATTAGTGGTTTTTTCACAGAGCAACATCCTGCATATCAGAAATAGGAAAACAACAAAAACTGAGATCTCTGACAAAAGTAAAAGGTAAACCCGTGATCATTATTCCAGCACTATTCTAGTATATCCCCTTTGATAAATGTTGCTATTATTCTATCACTGGAAGTTTCCTGTCATTAAGAACTCAAAAAATTTTAAGTTATGTAGATATTTAAGTGAATGCTAAAACATTCAGAAAAACTGCTTATAAACCTGGGTTTTAAGTATTCAAGACCTCCTATTTAAAGATTTACAGAAAACCTTTTCACAGTCTTTGTGTCATCAGGTCCCTTAGTTATCTGGCACTGATTTGACAAAATACTTGTGAATATCTAGAAACTTGCAGAAAGCAATTGTGGAAATTCACGAAGTTTGACAGTAGTCTTAAAACTTGAAAGCAGTGTTAACACAACCAAAAGTGAAATCCTGAGAATGCATGTATTTTAAGACATGTTGTGGGGCCAGATTTCTTACAGAAAAAAAGTACACGAAAACAAAACAACTAAAGTACTTTTTTCTATTAGCAGCTTGTTAAACCTTGATAATTTTAAATGGGCCGGGAACCTCAGTAATTTTTAAGATTTTTCATCTTAGCTTCTTTTCCAGTGTCCCATCCCGTTGTAAAAGGGGAGTCGGGGAGGATTCTTTTTGGTAGCTTTCTCGGACGAAAATAAAGTGCAAACGTGGCAATATTATATCTGAGAACTGTTTACTGATAAAGAAAGATAAGTGTTCCCACCAAAGGGGGCATAGAAAGGGGGCACAGAGGAGAAAAGAGAGGCAGAGCACCGGGACAGATGTTACCGCTGTACCCCGGGCGCCCTGCCAGCCCCAGCTCGGCACACGGAGCGTGTGCGCCGCAAGCTGCGGTGAGTGCGCCGAGCTGCCGGGGCGGGCCGGGCGCGATTTCCGAACAGCAGCGGCTGCGTGTCCCTCCCGCCCGTGAGGAACAGGCTGCCGTGGCCACGGGTGCGATTTCCGAGCAGCAGCGGCTGCGTGTCCCTCCCGCCCGTGAGGAACAGGCTGCCGTGGCTCTCGGGGCCGGCAAACAGCGGAGCCCTGGGGTGCCCTGGGGTCGAGCTGCCTCGGGGAAGCGGCGAACCAGGGCAGGACGGGTGCGGACAGGACAGACAGACAGCCAGGGAAGGAGCGGGACCGCAGGGAGGAAAAGGCGAGCGGGGGAAGGAGGTCCAAGCTGACCCTCCGGGCGAGCCCCCGCTCCCTCCGAGAAACCCAAATAAAATGACCCCGGGCTGTGGTGCAGTTCACTGCTTTTATGAGCTAAATCCCCTCCCGATTTCCCTGGCATTTTTCCAGGGCATGCGGGGATCAGCCCCAGCAGCAAGGAGAGGTCGCTCGCAGCCCGATCGCGGAAGGTTCCTCTGCCCTGATCGCTGCCAGGCGAAGCCTCCCTGGGGACAGAGCTCCCAGCACGGGCACAGCCCCTAGAGGAATTTCTCATCTCGTGTATAACATAGGTTGAAGCATAAAGAAAAATCAGACTGGTCCTTCTCATCCAGTTTCTGCTGTGAAATTTGGTTCTGCTGAAAATAAATGGGAGTATCAGGAAACGTGAACAGGCTCTATCAGTTCTTTGCTTTTATTCTTCACTACAGTAGAAAATCAATTACAAATACTGCTATACTATCAGTTCCATTTCCTTTCACCTCTGAGTGGGCGAATCACTGGATATTTTGCTATATCCTTCCTAATAATTTGTGTTTCAAAGGAAAGCTGCTCATTTTTTTAGGTTGTTCAAAACAAAATCCAATAATTTTATATATTTATTAAAAATTTATAATTAACCAATAATCAATGAATAACGTGGGAAAGAGCAATAGCAGCAGTCAAAGATATGCCACAATACTAACAAGCTACAAGATGTTAATAAACACCTACAGATGTCTAAGCAGCCTTCTGCAAACAATCCCAGAGAAAGCTGATCCTAAACAAATATTCGCTCATAGCTACATAGCCATGTACACATTCTCTCAGGACATGTGGGCTAAAGGCTGATCTCCCTCTCCTGACACTCTGGGGTACCCTAGTAGCACTGCACACCTTTGTTGGAGACATGGATGCTCCAGTTTTGTATGTACCTGTGCTCCTCCCTAAACACGACGATATCAATGACAGTGACAAGCGTGGCCACAGTCCAAGAGTCTGAGCCCCCGTGTGACACAGCCACTATTGGCACACCAGGAACAGGTTCAGGCTGTTTATAGTATCTGATGGAGAGGCTGCTCTCTCCAGTTCAAGCAGAAGTTTTGGCAATAGTAAACCAGCTTCCCACTACTGCTCTTTCCTCTATATGGTCTTTACTCCCATGTTACTGATGTTCATATTTCTTCCATACTGCCTCTCAGGTATACTTGTCATCTGCTTCATTAGTCTCCTCATGGGTTTTTGTTTCATCCTGATTGTCATTTCCCTCTTTATCAATTGTTTTTAATTTGATCCACATCTGCACTACATACACTCACATTCCTACTTTTGCAGGCATTTTCTGAAAGATATTTAAAATTGTGAGGATCAGATTTTCAGCAATTTTAAAACTATTTCATTGGGGATTAAAGGCAGTTTGTTTTAGGAGAACACAGTTCTTTAAGATTTTCTGTTATTAATTTCTCCTTCTTAATAATAGTTTCCATCTAAATTTATGCCCCTCATCCTTATTCATGGTCAAGTGATAGAATAAAGCCTTACTTAGAGAAATATCCACCAATATAAGTAATTTGTGAAAAATCTTACTTCATAAGTGAGTATTATTAGGTTGGTAAGTTTAGTCTTCCAGGAATGGATGTGCTGTTGCTCTTTAATTCACAGTAGTTGTTGACATTAATACTGGTGACTCCAGCTTTAGCAACCTGTCCTTCATGTGCAAGCCTATATCAGTGTTTCATGGAAATATTGAATATAGATCCATTAAAAATCTCATTATTCTGCCAAATAAATATATTAAAGTAAGATTTTATTTCACATTATTAAGTACAAGAAATATTTTGTGAATCCATTTTGAGACAATTTGCATGTTTTTAAGTGTTCATAGATTCTGTCCCTTAAAAAGAATCAGTGGCTTTTTCCTTTAAACAGCAATTTCATACAGCATCATCAAAAAAATTTTGATGCATCATTACCTTGGATGACATGTTGAGAGTGATGACAGAGGTGCACTGGTAAGCACTCCTAGCTACAAAATAAGCATAGCTGCCATATCAGATAAAGGTTTGACTCCTCTAACTGGTGATTGGTATCATATGTTAACATAAAGAAAAGCACTGGAATTTCTATAATTTTTTTAGTATTCTTGCAAATACTGAGGGGAAAATACATATTATGATAATAATTCATAATAGATAATTTTTTTTTATATGATACTAAATATTTTTTGAAAATGAAAACCTAAATTTATAATGATTATGTCCCAGAATACTTGTGAAATAGTAGGAAAAAACTTCAGTTTGAGCAATTTTTTGCAATCTTGCCAATAAATTTTTGCATTAATTTTTACTCTGTGTTCTGTATCAGATTAAAAACACCAAAATGGCAGGGGAGATTCTAGTTATCATTATATTTCTAGAGCATGAACTCTTAAGATGCCCAGATATGGTAGCTTTATATATTTAATAATAAGGTCTTTTTAGTGCTTGCTGCCTATGGCATTATTATTATTTAAGTCCCCAGGGAAAAAAACCCTTGTGTTTCAATGAGGAAAAAATGATCAGCTTAAAAATTAGACATATAGATTGATTGCTTTAAATTCATGTATAATGTCTGTTTTTGTTATATATTTTTCTTTTAGTCTTTCTTATTCTTTTGTTCTGTATTTTGATATTTTCCTTTTTTGCACTTCAGGACATTAAGTCAAAGGCATTATTGTTTGGTTTTGATCTTCACAAGTAAATGATCTTGTTTTATGGATTTAATTTCTTTCCTCCATTGATTCCTTAGCCAGGTCTGTAAGGCTAGATAAAAAAAGGACACTTCAGAGTTTTCACTGTAGTTGGAATTTAAGTCACATTTAAAAATTGGCAACAGTGCTGCGGAACTGCCTGTACACCTGAGAGTCTATAAGCATAAGAGTTTTGACTGTAAAGTTACTTTAACATTGGAAGTGCTGTCATTTTTTGAAGTCATTTTGTCAAGAGTAAGGCATCTTTAGATCTATATTTCATCTAAAGCCGGCTAAGATTCATTGGTTTAAATAAAAATGAGGTCATGTCATGCCAAATGCCTGCTGCAAAATACATACCTCTTTGCTTCCAAGACATGAATAGAAAGGATAGAAACTATCTGACTATGCTAAATCAATAACTATTTACGCAACAGCTTGAACTTTGAGATTCTTTTTGGTCTGAAATGATATCAGTGCATATGTCCTAAAAAAAACCACTTAATCAAAAATAGGCAAGGCTGAAGAACAAAGTGTTCTTTATCATTCTTGTTGAAGTTGTTTCACTGTGCATGTAAAAAATGGTAAGATTTCTGTGACAGCTGGAAACCTAAGTGTCCATAACTGACTTTGAGAATTTGCCGAGCCAGGCAGAGGATTAATCATTATGAGACTGATCATCTTCATGCCTGAGAGTCTTTGTGAACCTAATCTCATAGGCTTTCACAAAATCACTCACCTATCTTTATGTATTCAAGCCTGTCTTTTTGAAGGAAAAAAAAGATTGTGTACTGCATAAATGTAAGTTTGGAAGAAAATCGCAAAACTATTTAGCAGAATGTTCTGTACTGAGTCTGCTTCAAATAGTGTAGTTAAAACATCAGATAATTATTTGATTCAACCCATGCTAGAATGGGATGTTCTTTGTTTTGTGGAGCTTGTATTTTTAAGTTTTAACTTCTAGTCAGTGTGGTCATCAATTAAAAACAAGTTTTGTTGGGCTTTGTTGACTACTCCCTTAAATAATGTTGTGCTTGAACTTTTGTCTTCTTGTGGAGACTGCAGACATCTTAAGTAAACTGATTCCAAAAGTCCTTGGTAAGTGTACACTTAAGTACACTGTGTAAGTGTATAGCTTATTCAGCTCTGTGCTGTGATAGTCACAATATTTTATAGGAGGAAGCTCACCAGTCATTTCAGATACGTCCATGGAGACTTTTGTAGAACAGTCCTCTGAAACTATCCTTGGGGAGAAAGAAAATATATTTCCACAGTGTCATTATTTTACAGTTTGATTATAATGACTACAGCTATAGTTCTATTACTAGTGACACTACTATTACAACTGTAATATACCACAGCAGAGTGTGACATTTCCTAGGCTATTGTAAAGCCTCTAGAAGCCATCAAGGATTTGCTTAGTGTACTACAGAACATGTCTGAGCAATTAATTTTATGAGACAAGGCACCACTGTGAATAAAACCATCTCCAGCTCTCAAAGTGACTGCTTTGTACCCAGTGTGATAAAGCAAGAATTTAGCTTAAGCCAAAAGAATTTCTGGAACACCTTCTTTTCCATATTTTATTACAATAGACAAGAGCAAACCAAATAAACTGATAATAAAAATTACCAGTGTGTATTATGGCTATGCCAAGATTTTCTGTCTGGAGAGGAGATTTGAGGTAGGGAAAGAAACTGTTATAACATCCAGTTTTGTGCATGCACCTGCTGAAATCGTATTGGATTTTATTAGTACTTGGTTCACATTTCTTTTAGCAGAATGTAAAAATAAATATTCTTTTAGAAGAATTTCTAAAAAAACCCTATGCATTAAATGGACTGAGAAAATACTAGTTTAAAAATTATCAAAAAATAGAGATTCAGAAAGGACAAAAAGAAATGTTCATAACAGAAAAATTGAGGCGAGGACAGACAACAGTGACATAATCCACCTAATTAAAACCTAGGCACACTTGCAGTTGTCCATAGTTTCTAGGTACCTTCTTTATACTTGCATGTTTATGATGCCTTAGGTTTTAACTTTTATATTTTTCAAATCCTGTACTGCTAGTGTAACTCTGAAGCTTCCTGTAGATTGTTAGGTGCTGTTTTCTCATGCTAAGACAGACATAACAAAGCCTCTCCAGCTTGCTCTCCAAGGACCCCAGACTGTCCTAGGCTGAAAAACTATAAACCATCATCTTGGGGAGAGGGGAGCAAGCTTGGGGAAATTCCATCATTGGCTGGGTTCTGGTTGGTGAATTTATGCTGATATAAAAGTGTGAAGAACTCATGACCTGTTGTCCATTTTGGGATCCACTGAGGCAGGACCCTCTGGAGCCCAAAGTGTGCATCTGAAGGCCTTTCAAATAAATACCTCCTTTATTCCTTTATTCCTTTATTCCTTTATTCCTTTATTCCTTTATTCCTGTCTAATCTCTATTTCTAGGTAGCCGTTTAAGGCATCATTTAAATTAAGATTGCAGTAGGATTTAAAAATTTTCGCCTTCTTTTTTTTCCCTTTCTTTTTCTTTTTTTTTTTTTTTTTTCCCCTCTGAGTTTACGGATTTTATAACATAAGAAATACGTTATGACATTTTGGTCTGATTTACTGTATTACGTGGGGTAAGGAATTTCATCTAAAAACATGCTTCACTCTGGTTTAAGAAATATCGCTTTATTTCAGAAAGGATTAAGATTTATAAATAGGGAAGGCAATTCTTAAAAAAATAATTGTAATACATCCCTTTTATTCCACATTAAACTTTGCAATAAATGTGATGTTGGAAGCCTGTTTCTGTCCCATGCAAGATAAACTGGAATGTAGTTGCTTACATAATTAGAATTATGTTCTAATTTTTTTTGAGAGAAAGTAACCTTTATCACTTCTTAAAAAGTATATAAATTCCTTTAGGTTCAGGAATTCTGGAAAGTGAAAATGAGGTCTCTTATCATCCTTAGAAAGGAGATTCACAATCAAAGAGTACTTTTTTTCCCCTACGAAAAAGTTACAAATCCTCTGAATGGGTCATAGTTTTTTAAAAGACCCCAAAAGCTTGGAATTGCTAGGAACAAATATGATTACTTTTCCATAGAGCGTACTCAGACCAAAATGTAATGCAATTCTATAGTTTTGCGAAAAGGTTACTGTAGTTAGACATCGTTGGCTTTGTTTTTTTTTAGGGGGTTGCTTGTTTCTGTTGTTTTAGAGTGTTTATTCATTTGTTTTCTGTCTTGCGTGGTTCCACATCTGTGCAAAAGAAGAACCAGTCTGGAATACTCACAAGCTGTGCTTTCTTTCAGGGCTTTTCAAATGAAAGCACTGGGCTGTAGCTCAGTAGCCGGAGAGAAAATTTTCATGCAACAATGAAAGGTCTAAATGTGGTCAACCACATAAACTGCTGTTCCTGTAAAGGGTTAAGAGTCAAACATAAAATGTTTCCAGCAGTATATATACAAAATTTGGGGTGTCTATAGAGAATATTTGCCTTCACTGTAGCAGAGGTATCCTTCAATAACATATATTGTAAAGATACATCTTTAAAGATCAGCATTTAAGGTCTGAATGTGGAACTGCACTCTTATGTACAAATTCCTGTCGAATTTCTTGACATAATTTTTGTGTGAAAAATCCTTGCATATTAAGTGTTTTCCCATAGTAATTATTTTTCTTTTTAATGCTATCAATAAATAAATATATGGTAAACAAATTATCTCTGAAGTGGTTCAGGTGAAATCAGTGTTTATTATTCTTAGCTGCTACTGGGAAAAAAGTTGATTTTCCACATTTTTACTTCTAAATCTCATATTCTGAATCAATTGATCCCAGAGACAGTTTATCCAGGAATGTGTCTAAAATCCACCAAAGGGCACAGACACATGACTGGAAATTCAGATCAAGAATAGCCTCTAACTAGGGCACCAAGACCTCTGTTATGAAATACTGCCTCAGGAGCAGATGACTTTCTTGTCTGCACCAGGTTGCAGTTTGAATTTCCCTTCTTTTCAGAAGTTAGAAAAGAGATCTTTGCTTCCATTTATGTGTCTTACATACCAAAAAAGCACACAATCTCTCATAAAATGTAGGCTCTTCTTCAGAATATACAGATGGTAATCAAAAACACACCCATCTTTTAGAACCTACTATCTTCCTTGTTCAATTGAGCCTATTTATTTCTCTTGGTATTACTGTGGATGACACTCTATAATAGTTCCTGAAAACAATTTCTGCATTAACCAACACAAGTGGTTCTTCCTGCTCTTTGCCACCTGATCTTAAAGAAGTGGTTTCATAACCCCTGTGAGGTGAAGCCAAAAGCTCTAGAGAACAGAATTTGGAAGCTAGCATAACACTGCATTTGTGCACTGGTTTTCAGCCAAAACAAACATGTAACTGCAGTGGTGGTTCTAATCAAAGAAATGCAATATTTTAGTTCTTAGTAGTATATTTAGAAAAATGAATGTAATTACAGCACATTCCAAAGAATATGGGAGAAGGGGCTAAATAAATATGTATATTTCTTTAATTAATGAATAATAATTATTTGAAGCAACTGTTTAAAATACATTAACATTTGATTTTTGTAGCAGTCATGCACATATAAGATAAATGAACAGTATTCTGCACAAATACACAACAATCATTAACAGCAGCAAATGCATTAATCTAATCCTCATTAATATTAATTTTTATTTCTGTGATTTATATCTAAGCTATGAAAATCTGGGACTGTTTTTGCCCATATCCTTGTAACAGACTAATTGTTTAAAATATTTTCTGCAATAACTACAGAATCTTTGATCACACTGTGCAAAATGTCAGAACCATGGTATCTCTATTCCAGAAGTACCTGGTAGCTGTTCTACATTATTGTAACTATTGGCATTTCCTGATAAGTTATTTGACTAGCATTAATGCATAGATAAAATATTTTATTTGTGTAATTCATAAATAATCATTTACAATCCTTGTAGAGATGGAAAGCTAACACCTATAGTCTATAATATGCAGCAGTTTGGAATATAGCAGTACAGGAATCTGTTCTTCTCTGTTAAATCTCAGATTAATTACTCTGAAATAATCTTTGACATAAGGATTGAAGATGCCAGAGGGAACAGATTTTTGGGAACAGTGCTGATCTGAGAAACAAAAAGATACTTTGGTTTAACTGTCAAAGTAAAGATCAGCATTACTGTTGTATCTTAAAGAAAGGAAAATTCATCAGATTTGAGTATGACGTCAAAAAATAAAAGCAAAGTCAAAAGATACATGAATCAACTCAAAATTTTATGGCTGGAAATACATCTAGAAAACATAGTATACACTAAATGGTAAGAAAAAATAGCATAAGACACCAGTAGAACCCCAAGGTTTACAAATCAATTTGATTTTCCAGGTAAGTACTCATGGAAAAAGTAAACTAGTAATGTAAATATACATTTGATTATACATTAATGAATATGAAAGTAAGTGGAGAACTAATAGCATGGGACTGCAAAAAGTAAAAAAAGAAATATTCCTGTATAAGAGAAATACTACAAATTTAACTATATGGGAATTATTTGGGGAAGTTTATCATTACTGTAAATTCATAGTACTTTTAGGTTAATGGTTACATGTTAATGTTACATAACAAGCAACATGACTGAGCAACTCATCCCACAAATTAACAAGGTTGTTATCAGTTCTTGCTTGGTGGCTATGCAAAGATTAAAAAAAACCCTTTATGACTCTCAAGCTTAATCAAGTTTATGACCTTCTCAAGTAGTTAAAAATCCAGCTGCAAGGTCAGAAGCTACTTTAATATTGTTTCTTGTACATTATTGGCTAGTTCACAAAATTAATATATAAAGACTCAATGCTGGCACCTGTTAGTCATCAACTATTTCAGTAAAACAGACTTCCTACAAAATTCTTTGATGTTCATAAAGACAAACACTGAAACACTAAAATGAAATGCTTATTAAATTTATGCTTTGCCTTCTGATTTGTTGCTAAATACTAGAATGGTTAAAAAATCTTCTGAAAAAAAACCCCGCCACCTGTTAGGATTTTGGACAAAAAAAATCTGTGAACTGTGCATATTCTATTCCAACAAACTGTCTTTTAAGAAAGAAAAACTGCTGAAATAATTTTACTATGTGTTTTTGGAAGGTTTTTTTTTTTGTTTAAGAAAATCAAAAGGCAAAAGATTAAGAGTCTCATCCTGACAAAATTATATTCCTCAACATCCTGAGACTATGATTTTATTTTTAGATGGGTACTAGTTCAAGATGAGTATGGCTGAGAAAAGAATTTCTTACCATAATTTTGTCATGTAATTTTAACTGTAATTAGACTTTGAGAATTCTTTCATGCTTTTTTTTTTGTGGCATGTTTAAAAATATTATCTTTCACCGACCTTTCATATTTCATTTTTTTGAACCTTCTATTGAACATACTTTTTTAACTGAAACAGTCAAATCATCAAAAATTGTGATAAATTATGTAACAGATCTAAGTACCATTTTGTCTTTTGTAGACTTTTACTCCTTCTCACTACAAGGGAATTATGTTTTGATCAGACTACTAATAGCACAGTTAAGAAATAAAAGACTAAAACATATTTTGTCCCCTTTTTTAAAAAAAAAACCACTAATCCAGAACGTTATTTTGTAATATATAATTTATAAATAAAAAGGACTTATTTTAATGCAAAAAAAACCCCAAATAATGTATAATATGAAAGTAAAATAAAATAAGAAGTAATTCCCTAATTTCCAGAAAATAAGTTCCTACATAATTCTTTTGGAGGGTGAATTCCCATATTTTATTTTTAGAATGAAGTGTTTCCAGAATGAAATACATAGTATATATAGCTGCTCTTCTCATGCACTTCCAATTCTGAATTTCTAATTTTATGTTTAGATAGCTTAACACATAATGGGCATTACAATGATATCAAGTCTCTGATCAGAAAAATCATACTGCTCCTTTAGATATATTTTCTTCAATATACAGTGTAACATAATTAAATTATGGTGTTCCAGAAGAACCTGCTAATAATCTTCCTGCTAGTTACAGTTTAAAATATTTCTGTCTCTATAGCTCTGTCACAGTTCACTCTCTTACCACTAATGGACACAAGAGTTGTGAAAGAAAATTTAAGAAGTCAAGCGGCTGTAATCAGGAGAAATGTTGGCTTCTGTGTCCCCTGTGAGGTCCTTCGTCAGGTTCAAAGGTTGTGATTGCACTGCAGATTAATAACTTTATGAAGAGCACTGATTTTTATACAAAGATTTCATGATAAATTGAAACAATGAGGAAATTGCACCTAACTGGAAGAGTAATCCTTTTATGTAATTTCCAGAAAAAAGGCATGTATTACATCAGCAATTAGTTTGGAAAAAGCAAGACAGACTGCTGTATTTAGGTCTGTTTTATTTTTCTCTGAAATTATTCCACGTTTTCACCATGAATAGATGACATTAATATCTTGTAAAAGACTCAAAACTTTTTCCTATCCAGCTTCGCTATAAGTAGGAAAAACAAAAACAAACTAAAAAACCCCAACCTTTCCAGTGCTCAGGCATATAGTAAATGAGGTATTGTGGTTACATTGAAATGTTAAATGCATTATAGTAAAAGTGAAATGGTTTCATCAGAGAGCAATCTTTTGTAGCATTCAATTATACTGATTCAGATGGAAGTGTAACTTAGTGCATCTGAAAGGTTTCAATTAAGTAAAAGATTCAGAAAATTCACTGAGGGACACAGAGGGGAAGTTGGCTTTCAAAGGCATGAATTAATCCATTTGTGTAAGCTGAAAAAGAAATATCCTCTTTGTGGTTGTTCGTGGGGGGAAAGGGGTATTCTTTTTTGTATTTAAGAATATGACTGAAATTTTTAGATAACAACACTTAAAAAAAACCAAAAAAAAATCCCTATGAAAAATGTATTATAAACCAAAAGTCAATATAACTGATCTGAAGGAATGCAGTATAAAAAAATTACATATTGTATTACAGAGCATTAATATTAATAGTACATTTCCCTTATGTTGCAACATGAGGGAAATTGCAATAACATTTTAATTTTAAAAGAACCAGAGAAACTGACTGTCAATGGGTTTATTAAAAGTTGGAGATTTGGGGAGGGCTTTTTTTTTTCTTTTTTCCCAAAAAATATGTAACACAGATGCCCAGGAATATTCCTTACTATTGCAGCAGAAAATTTTTAATCCCTTACTTAAGCAATATAGAACATATGCAGAGCTATTAAAAAGAATGCCGTGCTATAAGGAAATATTTTATGGCACAATGAGGAGGACATGAGAGGATATTACGAAAATGTAGTAAAGCATTTTAATTAGATATTTAGCTAGAAAAAGCTGAATAAAATCTCAGTGCTACCCCATCAGCATTTATTTAAAATACTAATGTTCATACAATATATAGCATGTTTAGATTAATTATAGATACTAAGCAGTAAATAGCACTCTTCCTAAACTACATATTGATCTGCATAAGTAAAATTTTCAGTACTTGAAAATTTTAGTCTTGATTCAGAGCATATGATCACCCTACAAGTCTGCCTTAATTAACATCACTCTACATGAACACTACTCAGAGACAGAGCATAGAACTGATCAGACTACTCTACACCAGGAGCAAATGATAAGAGGGGTGTTAGACATTCAAAAAAAGTTAAACCAGGGCAAATAGAGCAAGGAAATTTATTATTTTAAATTTGTGGTTGTGTCTTAGTGTCAAAATCTACCTTAATTTGCCTTAACTTCCTCGAGTTTTGTGTTTTGTCTGTAACAGTAAATATTAACCCATCTCCTTGTCTTTATCTTGAGCCATGACCTTCTGCATCCTTGCGTTGTTGAGGAGGGTGAGTAAGAGTGGCTACTGTCTATAAACTGGTCGATGCCATCCAAGTCACAGGAACTGATGTACATTAATCAGTGTCAGAGGGAAGATGATGAAGGTATAAAAATTGGATATTTCAGGAAGATACATGTAGGGAACTGTAAAAAAAAAGGCTGAAAGTGTTTACATTCTTCCATTTGGAGAAGAAAAGTCTTGGAGACCTTATAGAGGCCTTTCCATATGTGAGGGGGTCTTGACGGAAGATGTAGAGAGACATTTTAGTAGGGCCTGTGGTGACAGGTCAAGGGTGAACAGTTTTAAACTGAAAGAGGGTTGATTTAGATTGGACAGAGGGTGAAAAGTTTTACAGTGAGGGGGATATGACATTGCAACAGGTTTGTGTGTCCCACCCCTGGAAGTGTTTGAGGACAGGCTAGATGGGTCTTTAAGAAGCCCAGTCTAATGAAAGGTGTCCCTGCCCAGAGAAGGGGGGTTGGAACTAAATGATTGTTATGGTCCCTTCCAACCCAAATCTTTCTAGGATTCTATGAGTTGCTTATTAAAAGATCAGTCATGTTTACCAAGCAAGAGAGAGGGGAAAAGCATGAGTGTGTGTTATGAATGGATGATGCAGGTTTAAATCAGCCCTTGCCTATTGCCCAGGCCTCTGGCAGCAGGCAGTAGCTGGATTGAGTTGGCCAGCACCCCAAAATCCACTCTGATTTGCAAGTTCTGTAATAATGGCTGACTCAGTCTATTATAAAATGGATTATTTATTAATAGACGCAAAACTAACAGACATAAGACTTAGAACAGACTATTACTACACAGGGATAAGACAAAAAGGGAATACTAGTATAATACAAGCAGAGTTAAATGTGCCATTAAACTTACAGCTACCTAAGACTACCTAAGAAATCGTCTAACTTAGGATTCAGTGTTTCTTACCATTCAATTCTTTGATGGAGCACACATCGAGAAAACCTCTCTCTCAATTCCTGGGGAAGTGACCTGGAGTTCAAGCTCCAGGGAGAATTCTTTTCACACGTTCCCAAAGGAGTGTGTAAGAGACTTCTGCCTCTCTGATAATTTGTAGGGGCTTTTACAGACATTAGAACTGTGTCTTTTGATCAAGAATATTTCTTTCATCTCTTCCCACATTTGCTTTCCAGACTAAGATGTTGATTCTTCGCTGGGGGCCTGAGCCCTTTTGGGGGCAGAGATAGTCCATGCAGGGCCTGTGACCAGCCCGAGTTATCCCTTGCATATGCACCAACCATCTGTGGTAGAGAGGGGGTAGACATGTCCTGCCACAGTGCCTACGTATAAATATAAAAATACAAGTATATGTACATATTCATATCTATAGAAACATTTGTGCTTTATTAATCTGTGTTTTCACAAAAAATATTTCAGATTTAAATTTTTTCAAACAAATGCATGTCAAAAAAAAAAAGCACCACTAGTAGTTAGAACAGTCAACTTGAAGTCAACTTGTTTTCTCAGAATGTTTGAAATAGACTGTCTCAAGTGGCTATACAAAGCTGATAAAACCTCTTGGAAAGCAATTTGCTGGTATAGATGGTATTTCTTTCAAGCCTGAAACATGCAAAATGTTTTCTTTATTAATAATTTCAGCAATTTATTCTGAGATCTTCTGCTGGTAAAAGCAACAAAACTCCACTGACCTGTTCCAGAGCAGAGAAGAGCTCAATATTTTTAGTGCTGTGCTCAAATTTTTCAGATGTGAGGTGTCCTCAAGCATGTATCTACAGTTGGACAGACTAGCTCAGGAGGTTTGTATGCAGTAAAATTAAACCTCAGAAAACTGCTGGAAGAATGAAAGGGTCAGATATCTCAAAGGTTCATTGGATATGTTGGCTTTGAAGGGAAGTGCTTCCCCACCAACTGCAGACATCAAGCATGAAAAAGGGAATTTGTTTTTTCACTCACCTTAAAAGTTTTGTCTTTGTACGTTTTCCATTAAGAAGACTATAAATGTGGATATGTTTCCTGACATTTTACCATCTGCGATATGTACTTTCTGAACTATCAGAAGTAAGAAAAAGTCAGGTTTGGGAGCAGTCAATATCAGAAAGAAGAAGCAAAAACTGATGAGACATAAAAACAATAACAGTGTTGTTATTGTAAATCGTAACAAGAAGTCTCTCAAAGACATATTGCAACAACAGCAAAACACACTAAAAAACCCAAAGGCATTGAGAACTGTCTACTTTGAACACTTTTGTACTGCATTTTCAGCCAAGAGAAAAAGAGCAACCACTTCTTATATAGTCTCTTTTAAACTATATTTCTTCTTTACCCTAAATTGACAATACAACATAACCATTACTGAAAATTAGGAGAATATTGATTAAAGTTTAAGTTATCTTCCCTTTTGTTGTGATGCATATGCTGTTACTGAACTGAATACCATATGATTTGTTTGGAAATTCACATATCATTTATGACCTATTATAAAGGGCATCAGAATTAATAATAGCTTTTGACACACATTTAACTACCTACTTTATAACTCATTTTTTTAGTCATCTAATACTTTGCTGGAGTAGGAAATGTATCAAAAATAATGAATAACAGGAATAAAAACATATATGGTTCATTGAAAACTTGTTATGGCTTAGAGGTATATTAATGCCTTTTGGAATTAGATTTCACTTTCATTATCCAATGAATATGATCTGAAAAAAATTTTCATATGCACTCATTGAACACTACTAAAGTACAAAACAGTGCAAAATGACAATACAAGTTCCCCTTATATAAGACAGAATAAAATACCATTAATTAGAAATTGTGAATATTGTAGAAACTACAGAAATAAGTGCACAATGTCTGGAAATGTGTCAAATAACTTATCAACAGTGAACATATACTCAGACTAGGGAGAAAACTTATCAATTGTATATCCTTTCTATAGGCCATGTGGCTAAACATGCACTGTTAGAGTCATTTCATTAGAGGCTGCAAAAGGATGTCTAGAGACTCTCCAGCAAAGATACAATTAGATTGAAGTTTCATTATTCTTAAATGTGTTATGTTTCCCATTAGACAGTGATCAAAGAAAAAAATACTAAAGGAGATCAGTAGGATGCAAGATTGATTACAGACTGATTCAGCAGTGCAATCACTGTTTGTTGCAATCTCAGCATGAATGGAGTCCCCAGAGAGCATGTTGCTATCTGATAGCACTACAGTACGGGAAAAATCAAACTACTTTTAGAAAGTAAATTGGTTGTGGTTGCATTACACAGGAAAGCATTATAGCTCAGATAGTCATTCTTCTTGGAATCCAAAAGCAGGTGTTCTAAAAACATTTCAGTTTTCAGCTGCACATAAAACCCAAACCCAAAACAAATCCAGTTACTCTAATGGAGCTAGTAGAAACAAAGTACATCTTTTGAGTTATTGCAATGGATGTAGTTAATAGTTCTTTTAATAAGCAATTTACTGTCTCTGTATTATTTTTTTTTTCAATCTATCTTAAATTTCTTTTTATGCAGTTGTTTCTTTTTTTCTTCTTAATTCTCTGTTACCCAATAGAGTTTCACATGTGGAAAACTTAGCACAGGAGTGACTGAGGTTGTAAGGTGTTATGAGTTAGCAAATATCCACTCAAAAAAATTTTACAGCATCTGTTGTCTGTCTTTGTTAAACACTGATAAGGCCACAGAAGGATTTTGCCATGAGATAAGCACAGAAAGGAGAGACAGAATGGAGGTAACTCCAGGCCTGCTGGGGTCAAGATCTGGTTACAACATCCTGGTTAACACATCCAGACAAAAATTTCCATTGTGTCAAACTGTGCGAAGAAGCAACTGCTCCTGTACCTTTCACTGGTCAAACAAAGACCACCTCAAGTTATGAGACAGATGACATCTGAGACCACAAATGACCACTGAAGCCCTTTCAAATTCACCTTAGAAGATACCTGGAACTTGGACTGTAAGTTAAGCAGGAACTCGAGATAAGATACAGGTGGTACTGTTGTCTGGATGTCAACTGTGCTGAATCAGGTCCTACTGGGAAAAAGGTAATTCCATCAGAGGGAGATCATAAGCACTGACTTGTGGCCCACCAACCCAGCAAAACCACCATTCAAAGTAAGAGAATGACTGAGCATGCAGACTAATCAGTATTAGAAGTTGGGGAATCATTTAAGTTGGTCTCATCATTTAGCATGAGAGACCTGGGAAGCCACTGAGTATTAATTCTTTTGTTTGCTAAGATGTATAAATAGTGAAAAACTTTGAATGACCTCAGGACATCTACCATGGAGAAGCCCAGGGTGAAGAAGGACCAATAGGATGCTGCTTGATTCATGGGTGGTGACTATCTGCTGCTCTCTCTCTCTCTCTCTCTCTCTCAAATTCATTGTTAAATCCATAGTATTGACTTCAGCATATGGTCTTGTTTGCACCTTAATTCGGGCAGAGGCATCTCTCACTAATCTGTTGACATCTGTTAGCATCAGCCACATACTTTTTGTTTAAAGCCATGGTGTGCAAATTTCCTCCAGGAATGTGACTCCGCAGTAACAGCTCCTACTGAGGAACAGAAATCCAAATTTTAAAATTACAGAGGAGTCTTAAAGCCTTTGCCAGTAGTGTACTGGAAAATGATTCCTATAACAATGATTTTGAGAAAATTTATGTTTTCTTCAGAAAGTTCTAGACATTTGGAAAAAGAGGGAAGAAGAAAGTTTTCTTAGGTGTTTGCACATTTTATGTACCAAAGGTTTGTGTTTCAATACTGTTCTGTACTTTTCTATAAATTATGACACAAATTCAGTGTTTAATTCTTTAAGTCTTTACACATAATTCCCTGTTTTACAGAATTAATTGTATTAATTTCTGTACATTTCGCTTGTTTTGAATATAGCTATTTAAAATCTCTGCTATAGGTCTATGCACTATTTTTCTGTATTCTTAACATTGTTACGCTAGTTTTGAGAGGAATGAAGGAGGATGAAAGAGAAATGAGAACTACCACCAGTAGAACTTCGGCCTGCAGAGACTCCTCAACATCTGCACTGTACATGAAAGGTCACAGGAAACCTATGTTCCATTTTTCCTTCCTTAGTAAGAGAGAAAATTAATGGCAAATGGTAAACATAACACATAAAAAAATTGCATCTACCACTCCTTAGCAGAAATGTATAAAATGCATGTATTTGAAGGGCAATGTCATTAACAAGATTGAAGAATGAATTGAAAAAAAAGCATCAAATGAGCTAAGTATTTTATTTCCAAAGTAAATAGCCCTTTATTTTTAAAATTACTTTATCTCTCAATAAAACGATTACCTGTTAGTTGAGCACAGTATCACTTCAAAATATTTTGCAGCATCAGGAACACTGCATTAACTTTGGAGTTTATGACCATTTTGATAAATAATCCTTCACATATCATTGAGTAGCTCATAATCACTGTTCATCCTATTTTAAATTAATAATTAAATAATCAATCTATACAATATTTTCTCTATTATTGATATTAGTTCCATGTATTGCTTAACAAGAACTTCCTTTTTATATCCTACCATACCTATATTGATGAAAAAATAGATTTCATCTTTCATTATTTTTTTGTACTTTATGCACACATATATATTTTTGGCATGTTCAACCTTCAGAAGAGACAACTAAGAGGGGACCTCAACAATGTGCAGTTTGTTGCAAGTATCCGAAGGGAGTGTGTGAAAGAAGATGCAGCCCAGCTCTGCCCAGAGGTACCAAGCAATAGGAAAAGAGGCAATGGGCAGAAACTGATGCACCAGAAATTTCACCTGAATGTAAGGAAGAACTTCTTTACTGTGCAGGTGACTGAGCACTGGAACAGATTGCCCAGAGAGATTGTGGGGTCTCCCTCACTAGAGATAATCAAGAATCATCTGGATACATTCAAGAATCAACTGGACACAATCCAGTGTAATGTGATCTAGGACATCCCTGCTTGAGCAAGAAGGTTGGATGATGTGTCCTACTGTCATTCCACTTCTAACCTTATCCATTCTGTAATTCAGTAATAACATATACTATAGATATTAGAAAGAAAAACTTATAATGCACATCTACTTTATAGGAAGTTCTACATGCCAATTAATTTTTGTTTTCATTACTCAGGAATGACACGTGCCTGTGTCACAGAACTTCTGATGAAATGGAATAATCTCTTTCAATGCCTACCAGCCCAACTTTCCCCACCTAGATAGCTGGAGAGTTAGACAAATGACAGGCCAGATACTCAACCAAACATAATACAACTTTCCATCTTGAGAGAAAACAGACACTCAAGGGACAGATGAGAAACAGAGCCCTTTCCCTTACTTAGCAAGGTAACTGGGTGACTAACAAGGAAGCCAGGCTGCTCAGGATCCTGAAGAGCAGCACCACTTAAGGTACCGTTTGGACTGCTCAGAAAAGCTATCTGGGCAGGTGGTAACTTGAGTTAGCCAGATTTCACACCAGCCAAGGGGGACAGCTGGGTATGAGGCAAGATGAGAAGCCAAGCATTCTTCCTCATTTCTAGCCAACCCACCATCCTGGGGTCCAATTGGCAAGATAGTGGCTGAACATAGTGGCAGAAAATCAGATTAACTAGCAGCTGGCTGCTTGGTCAGGCTATCAGCATTTATGATTTTCGTTGGTGTTTCTGACAAAATCTGCATGTTACCAAACAACCATTCAGTTCCATTCAGAAAGGTATTTTTCTTGATTGAAACCTTCTGAAAAATAACTTCACCAGCTCTAGCTGAATATAGCTATATAGTATATAGAACAAATATATGATGAACAATATTTTTTTTACCTCCATGCAATCCCATATAAGTATTTTATCGGAAACCTCAGGAATACTTTCTTTATGACATTTTCAGATACTAAGGATAGGTGTATTACTTACCTGTCAGAAAAGGTCTCTTTTAGGCCTACTCTTCTTCAGTAGCTTATCTTTTCAAAGATAGTTGTTATATTCTGTCTGCTTTTGGTCATCCTTACTTCCTTAATTCCCCCAGTTTTTCTCTAATATATATTAAGAATCCTCCTTTACTTTTTTTTCCTCAATGAAAATATTACTGAATTATAGATCTACCATATACCCCTCCGGTATCTTAATATAAGCTTCTATCAACCTTTTCTTTTTCATATATTGCTTTTTCTTTAGTCAAGTTACCAAGATGCTTCACTTAGTCATTTAACAATTCATATCTCTGCCAATGAGACTTAAATTTTTAAGAACCATTTTAGGATAAAATAAACATAATACCTATTACAATACCTAATATTCTTATTAAGTTGCCAATTTTAGATGCTGACTACAGTCATTCTTATGTTTTGTAGTCAAACATTACGAAAATTTTTGCTGTTGTGCAAATTATTAAAAAAGCAGGCACTAGCTAGATTTAAAGTTGGTTGGGAAGTCTTCAAACCTTTAAAAGGTATTTTCTTTTTCTGGATTTTCCCAGTTTCTCATATGTTGGTGTGTCATTCTTTTATTAGTGGTGGATCACATTCCCATTATAGGTAACTTAATAGTCACTTAGAATACACAACACGGAAAGTAGAGTGTATATACCTATGTATCCCATATATTTGGATTCAGGATTGTGGCCAAACATAATCACCATTGAAATTCACTGAGAAGAGCACCACTGATATAAAATTAATCCTGTGCATTCAGGGAATAAAAAAGGTTACCATACCAATCAGATTCTTTCAGTCACTTTCTCTGATGTAATTGAAAAATTTTGGGTCACACCTGGAGCCATTGCTTCCAATCCAAAAATTTAAGATAATCGGAGTCTGGAGCACCTCTCCTATGAAGACAGACTAAGACAGCTGAGGTTGTTCAGTCAGGAGCAGAAAAGGCTCAGGGAGACCTAATAGTGGTCATCCAGTGCTTATAAGAAAAGCTGCTTATATTATAAAAAAAGAGGGAGAGATTTTTTACATGGACAGATATAAGGGGTAATGGTTTTAAACTAATAGAAGAGAGATTTAGATTAGATCTAGAAAGATGTTCTTTACTGTGAGGATGGTGGGGCACTGGAACAAGTTGCTCAGAGAAGTTGTGCATACCCCATTCCTGCAAGTGTTTGAGGACAGGCTGGATGGGGCCCTGGCTGACCTGATCTAGTGGGTGGCATCCCTGCCCATGGCTAGGGAAACCAGATTATCTTTAAAGTCCCCTCCCTTCCAAGGTCCCTTTCCTATGATTCTGTGAAACCTCCACATGATAAAACTAATTAAACTTGTCTACCGAGATAAAATGAACACATTTAAATATTTACATGTGAATATGTCCATCTTTGTTATCCAAATCACTTTGTTTAAAGTTTTACAAATTTTAAGACAAATTTCACGGATGAGATTATCAGTTTGCTTGAAATGCTTTTTTTTTCTCTTTGTTATAGGCTTTTCTTTTTTTTTTTCTTCACTGGAAATATATAAACATCTCTTAAAAGAACAAAACAAAATGGATTTTAAAAGCTTAGAAAATTCATGTAAAGCAGAATGTGCTAAACTGGTAAGCCTATAGAGAATAAGACAAGGTGAAACAGGCAACCAATCATGTAGCCTCCTGGAATTCAGTACCTTTATCTTTGTCTGTATTTTGCTATACTCTATACTCAGAAGAATATCTGTTACCTATGCAACTGATAATATAACTTCATTATTGTTAATCTTAACATAAGTAACACAGCTAAATGCTAACAGATGTAGGAAATGACACAATTTTTTTCTTAAACTAGGACAAATTCTGGAACCCTAGTAAAACAGCTGTTTGGAGCCCATGTCCTCATAACAGGAAGAAACATTTTTTTGTTTAAAAAATTCCACCTTTTTTTAAGGCCATTAAAATCATAATGGAGAAGTGAGAGAATATAACCTGGTGTCCATCGTGTATGTAATATAAGTAAGGTGAAAAAAATGTTTTGTTAATCAGTCTTCAGATGACACGAAGCCAACATTTTAGAACTAGAGCAATTTTTTTTCAGTTCCACTCACATTTAAAAATAACTAAAACAAAATACCAATTCCACATTCAACGTTTAAACCTTGATCTTGAAAAAATTGTAAAATTTTTGGTTGAAGTGAATACATTACATCCTTTTTCAGGCAGTAGGTAGTCTTTGATATGATCAGGGCACATCAATAGAATAGAACAGAAAAGATAACAGAATATTTCAGTTGGAAGGGACATACACCAATCATCCAGTCCAACTACCTGACCACTTCAGATCCACAATGGAAGTGTGTACTTTAACTGTGCTCTAATTATAAAACTCTGATTTAAAAAAAATCTCATTATTTTGCCTAATCAGGCATGTTGTCCAAGTCTTCACAAGAGAAAAACCTTGAATTTTTTAATGTTATTTTCATTTCAGATATTTTTATGTCAAGTTGAAACTTTACACATAAACAGACTAACTTTACCTGCAATGAACACCAAACAAAACCATTCAAGCAACTCTGGGGAAAAACTTAGTGTATCTTTTTAACTCTTAGAACTACTTTCTAGTTTGTGACAACATTAAAAAATAACTATATATAATAAAGGGTATATCACCCCCTGTGGCTCTACTAAGAGCAAACCTGCTAAAAAATGTTGAAATGAGAGGAAAAAGAGGCAAACAATAAATCACATGTTCCTGCATTCCTTGGGACTCATTGTAAGCTTCTCTAACAGAGCTTCACCAGGTCATTCCTCTATTGGATTAAGAGGCAGATGGAGGAAAAAAGGTAAAGGTAAGAAACAGATGCTCTGTACAGCTTGATCCCCTGCTGATCTCACAGATAGAACAGCAGGTGCTTGTGCTACTGCGAGCAGTTATAAAGAACACACAGATCATCTCGGGCTACCTCTGTACCATTCTAGTGAAATGTTAAAACTGAATTTTTGTCTCCTACAAAACTTACTAAAATATTGCAGAACACATTAAAATTTAATAAGTTATTTCTTTGTTTTGTGGACAATTACTTAAATGAGGGAAATCTCCAGATCTCTGCTTTGCTATGACTTAAGTGAATGTTCCAGCCATTGTACCATTCACGCTTCTTCTATAAGGCTGTATCACAGGATATTAACTCCTGCACCTGAGGTGATTTTCCTGGTGAAAATCTTATCAAAATGCATTTCCTTGAAAAATTAAATTTTCGACTAAATAGTATTTTTTGACCAAAAAATCATAACTCTGAAAATTCTTGGTCATCTCTGGTAGTAAGACTAAAGAATTTGCACAGCCTATTGAATATAAAGTTATTGAATATATTCAACATTTGACCATTATAGAGACTTGTTTTTTGATAAATCATTTTTTTTGTATGATTTAATTTCATGATGCTAAACAGATGCAAAAATTTATTCTTCTTTTATTCAACCCCATGATGAGAAACATAATTTTCTTCCTGAAGCTGCAGAGGTTGTCGTTCCCCAACTGTCAATAATTTCCTTTTTTGGACTGAACAGAAATTGCTATTCCTTCAGAATTGCTACCTTATTTTTCTTTTGAGTGAAACCTTCTGAGATTTAGTAAAGAAATAATTACACAAGCTGAAATAGTCTAAATAGTGTTTGTTGTGTTGTGGAAGTGTTTGAAATAAGTTGAATAATCCATGTATCTGACCTAACAGTTTAAAAATGCAATGTAGATGTGCAGTTCAACTCAGCCTGAGAATGTATTATGGCCCTCTTCTCTGATACATTCACTGCACACTAGTTTTACAGCAGTGCTTAAAGCTGTGTATTTCTCAATGTGGGTCCAAAATAGAACCTTATGAAGAAAAGCTAGGATATTTGATAAAGTAGAATATTTTCTTGAAATTGTGAGATTTGAGATGATCATTGAATGGTTTCTATCTATGTGAATAAATACACATACACTGTTATTTCTAGAGAATTACAGAGTAAGCAAGAAAACTGCTAAGTGTTCTCTTGCTCAAAGCCTTCCCTGAGATCTTGGCCCCACTGAAAACTGTGGAGCCAGAATCTCTATTTATGATACTATTCTCTTGTACTCCCAGAGTTTCTCTCATGCAAAGTAAGATTAATACAAAATAATTACAAAAAATACTATGTGGACACAGCTCCCAGCCTGAAAAGTTGCAATAGGAAGGTATTTCCAGGAACATTTAATTCAGATGGATTTAAAGATGGCATTTTATCACGTTCCTGTAAAGCAAAGCCATGATATGTATCTTCTCGTTGTTAACAGATTAGGAATTTGCCACAGGGAAATCTGGCAGTTTGACAGTTCTAAGAGCAGAATGACAATAATTAGCCCTATGAAGTCTAAAATTTAGTTATTAAGTGGGATGTGTACAACATGAGGATATCAAGTTTTAGTTTAAGGTGTCTATCCAGCAACAGAGAAGTACTGCACAGAACACATATAAATCAGGACATCTGCTCTAGTTGTGACCAGCACCAGCAGTTCAGGAGAACAGGACTACTAACACTGAGAGGTCAGAGTGTCCACATCATTACATCTCAGTTCCAGTTTAGATGGGTAACAAACACAACCAACCTTTTATAGACAAGTGGATTCCTCCTTATTTAGGCTAATCAGTGGTCATTGTCTGAGGCAGTATCACCTGCTGGATCCTTCTTCAAATAAATAAAAGTAAAATTGTTAATAGCTCATTTGCACTTCTTTGCTTCTTTTGCAGATGCACCTAAACTCTTAGAGAGGGCAGATGTAGCCTGGAGCTTTCAGCTAAACCTCTCATACAGGCATTATCTTTTCTCTGCTTGCTCTGCCAACCCATAACTGAATCATCTAATGAATCACAGCTGTGCAGGTGTTCTAAAAGTCTCATCTCAGAAATACTCAAGTAGGCTTCACCTGCAAAGTGTTTGAGGTCTTATTTGGTCAAAATAAAAGTTCAGAATAGTGTCCTCCCTTTAGCCCCTACTTCAGCAATATTTTGACCAGATACAGAAGATAAAATGAAGCCCATGAGTGTCAAGTCACAGAGTATCTCAGACTGTAAAAAAAGTGGCTGAAAAGTGTTAGAGGACATTTAAAAAATGTTATCAGCATGTTGTCAACAAAAGGATCAGTGCAAAAAAATAAAGTCCCCCAAAATAAAGCACATCACAATTCTGTCGTGATGTGTGGATAAAAAAGCACAGAAAGAGCAGAACTTCTTTGGTTAATTATTTTCGTATTTGTTATATTATTTTCCTTGAAACAATAGGGAATTCTGTGTTTCAGACTGAGAAATGATACTTTATTCATCTGTCAGTGACATCCAGAAAAGTCAATATATACTTCTACTCGATTCTAGAATACACAAAAATATATATTTCTAAGAGTACAGCAGCAAAGAATGAATTATTGCACCTTTTAATCTACAACTTTGCATACATACTTTTAATACTTCTATCTAGAAGCTTTTGTTTTGTAGTAATATGGGCAATGGAAAATTCCTTTGTGCAGGGAACATTATTAACATCTATGTATCAAACTGTTCTTGGGAGAATGCACTGCAACTCACTGCTGTCAAAAATTACTAACCATTGCATGGGGTCTGGAGCAAAGGGTAATAATATATTAAGTAATACAAAAAGGTTGCCTGTCAAGCAGTAAGAAAGAACTTTGACAGAAACAGGACTGAGAGAATTCTTGTGTACAAATATAATCCTATAAACCAGAAATGTTTTAATTTCTTTTGATGAAAATTTATTAATGTTTCAGCTATCTCTATACAGGAACTTAACATATTGATTGAAATGTTGCAATGGATTGTTGTTGCTGAACTCTTGTATTCTGATATTTTTGTATCAGTGAGAGGGTTGAAACTAGATGATTTCTAAGTTTCTTCCAATTCAAACCATTCTTTGACTTTGTGATACCAGTTTTAGCAGCAACTTAACCAACTTTCCTAGTGAAAATGTAATATTGTGGGAAATAAGATGTCATTTACACTATTTGTCATTAGTAACATAAAGCCATAAAAATCATATAATTTCATGCTTGTTCTCTTTATGCATCAATCTTGAAACGAGTATCCTCTTTTTTGTCATCAATCCTGACATTATCATAGTACTTCCAAAGTTTGCTATAGTGATAAAAAAGCTGAAGCAGCAAAAACATAAATAAAAATATATTACAGTAATTCACAAGATAATTGTGTGGGGGTTTTTTTTAAAGCATTGGTTTCTTTATCCCTCTAGCTACTTATTGCTGTGACAGTTACTGACACATGTCCTGACAGAAATGGAATTTTCTAGACAGCATGACTGAGCAGTTGAGCACTCAGCAGTTACTGAACTGAATGTTTCCTCTCTGAAATAAAGCCATGGGGAAAATAGTCATCATTCCTGTCAAGATCCAGCCCAAACAGTTTACACAAAAAGCACATTATTGGCACATAAATCTTCAATCTCAGATACTAGTTTGAGTAAAAACATTATGTTAACCTTTGAGACAATTAATTGTCCCTTATTACAACTTTGTGCCACATTTTTTATGGTATTATTCATTCAAGTCTTTTTATAACACTTTATAAACACTTTTTAAAAATCCATACTCATTAGTTCTTCAAGTTCTGCAGAAATTAGGTGGTGAATTTTGGGAAATGATGCAGAAAACCAGAAATTAGTCCATTCCTGTTCAGTTCTGCTATCCTGTTAATTAATCAGCTTTGGAAAATCACTATCTTGAACTTTGGTATATTCCATACCTATCAGGACTATTCAGTTTATTGGCTATAAATGGTGAAACCAAATAAAACTTGGCAACTTGTGTGACCAACCAAATCCTGAATAATGGACGAAGGCTCAGAATCACAGAATCATTTAGGTTAGAAAAGACTCTGAAAATCATTGACCAGCCTTTGACTGATCCCCAGCTTGTCAAATAGACCATGGCATGAAGTGCCACATCCAGTCACATCTTGAACACCTCCAGGTATGGCGACTACACCACCTCCCTGGAGAGCCCATTCCAGTGCTTTACAACACTTTCTGTGAAGAAATGTTTCCGGATAACCCACCTAAACTTCTCCTGGCACAGTTTAAGACCATCTTCTCTGGCCCTGTCACTAGCTGCCTGAGACAAGAGGCTGACCCCTGAGTTGCTATAACTCCCTTTCAGGTAATTGTAGAGTGATAAGGTCCCCCCTGGACCTCCTTTGCTCCAGGCTAAACAACGTGAGCTCCCTCAGCTGCTCCTCATTAAATTTCTGCCTTGGAGCACCTGAGCACAAGTGATGTACCTGTGAAGCTCAAGGAGGAATGTAGGGGGTGACCACAACTGTTGTAAAGGAAGTCAAACACAACAACATAAAGGGGATCAGGAGACCAGGGCATAGGATTTGGTTTAGATACATAGCTGTATAAGTTGAATGAATCAATTGGTATATCAGATGAGTGGATGACTTGTATAAACAATCTTCTCTGAATTATTTGGGAAAAAAACCCCGAAAGTGTGAATTCCACTCTGACCAAGCCAGACCAGCATGGGGTAAATGCATACATCAGAGCCCCATGTAAAAGAGTATAAAAACTGAGCAACCAACAAAATGAACTTTGAAGAGAGCAATGGGCTTCATCTCTATTCATCTCATGTATTCCTTCCCACTGGGGATAACCAGTATTATGATGGTGAGTATATTTTAGACTGTTGATGAGAATCAGGTTGGTATTTTGATCCAATGCATATGCTTGTGTTATGATTTTGTTACATTTCTGTGTGATGCTGATAAATCTTTTGTAATGTCAAATAAATTTAAATAAGTACATTTAATATTAAGACACTAAACCCTCCCTGTGTGGAATTTCTAAAGAACTTGCTTGGACACTGACAGGATGTTAAGAGATTGTTGCTCTGAAAATTGCTAAACTGAATGCTACTGCATGCATTATAATGTGATGTCATGATTTTGACAGAGCGATAATAATAACTGATTGTTAAAAATAATAAGGGTAGTAGAATGGACCAGACATGTTAATGGCATTGCAAAATCTGTCCAGGAAGTTTTCTTCTAAAGTTTAGAGAAAAAAAAAAATCTTTAAATAAGTCAATGATAGCTATTACAGAAACCTCACAACAGAAAAACAAAAACCCAACCCCAGAACCTTTGGTAGCATCAAGGATCTAGTTCAATTAGAAGAGTTACCAAAGTTATAAAAAAACCATGTCCATGACATATGAATGTCCTGATACCTTAAAGCATTTGAATACCCCGAAACTTGGAAGAAAATGTAAACAATGAAGAGACGCGTATCTTGTAATCTGTGCATTATTGCCAAAATGAAAAGTTAGAAATTTTATTATGATGTCTTCAGGGATTTGAAATTTAGACATCTGTATCCAAGGAAACACTTGAAAACATCAGTGCTCCATTGTTGTTTCACTGATGTAGTAGAATTAGCTCAGTTATCCTCTGAAACAACATCTAGTTTGTAAAGGATGTAGAATCCCAGAATCATTCAGGTTGTAAAAGGCATTAAGGCCATTGAGACCTACTGCAAACCTAACACTACTAAACCCACCCCTAAATTGTGCCTGCAACTGCCATATCTTTTAAATAACTCAGGGAATGGTGACTCAACCACCTCCTTGGGCAGCCTGTTCCAATGTTTGGCAATCCTTTCAGTGAAGAATTTTTTCCTGTGTTCAACCTAAAACTCCCCTGGTACAACATGACACCACTTCCTCTCTTCCTATTGCTTGAAACTTGAAAGGAGAGACCAACTTTCCTTTCAGATAATTGTAGAGAGCACTAAGGTCTCCTCTGAGCCTTCTTTTTTTCAGCTGCTCCTTATAGGACTCATTCTCTAGACCCTTCACCAGCTCCATCGCCCTTCTCTGGACTCGTTCCAGCACCTCAACGTCTTGTTTGAAGTGAGGGACCCAGAACTGGACACAGGATTCCAGGTACAGTGGGATCATCACTTCCCTAATCCTGCTGGCCACACTAGTTCTGATACAAGCCAGAATGTCATCATCCTTCTTGGCCACCTGGACACACACTGGCTCATGTTTAGCTGCTGTTGACCAGCACCCCCAGGTCCTTTTCCATCAGGCAGCTTTAGAGTCACTCTTCCCCATGCCTGTAGTGCTTCATGGGAATGTGCTTGTTGGGACAAGCACTTGGCCTTGTTGAACCTCATACAACTGAGCTTTGTCTATCAATCCATCCTGTCCAGATCCCTCCGCAGATGTATCAGTGTGGTGTTTCTAGCCAATTCTGTATTTAGTAGCCAGATACAAAAGGCTATTGTGCTAGAGCCATTCTTCCTGCTATATCGAATTGATCTGATAGGAATGTAAGAGATGGAGAACCATAATGAAGCAAGGATGAGGGAATATATGTCAGTAAAACAATTCAGATCTTTTCAACTATGCCGAAAGCCCTCCTCAGTGAGGCTCTGTGAATGTCAAAGGAAGCATGAAATATCTCCAGTACCAACTCGTATGAGTCACATAAGGATGATTAATTGATTGAAATCCATATGCATTCTTAACCTTTCTTGTCTCTCTGTTTAACTAATTGCTCTTTAACATTTCCTTCTTCACATATCCCTGGTGAATGCATTATGTAGAAAACTTCATACAATTTTCCTTTCTTCTTCTCTAACTGATTCTACTTTGTTTTCTGCCTATGATGTAGTGACTACAGAGTACACCTTCTTTACTCTTATGCAATGTTCTGTACTTTAATTCTAATGGGCCAAGCTTTATCTCAGCTATCATTAGTAGTGTAAAACCTAGTCACATACATCCAATCAGTCATGCTGGCTTCCTGCCTTCAGCAGTAAATGACACTGAGAAGGTGATACATTCCATCTATTAAAGACATCAGTCTTGCAGTGGGATGACTTGACTTCTGAAGTACTTCGTCTCCCCCTTTCTTTGTCTCTCTCTACTATCAAGAGGTGAGGTATTTTTTAGGCTGTACTAGTAATTTGGCTTCCAAACATCTATTTTAGGTGAACTGCACTATCTGCCTTGGTTCTTAGAGACCATGAATGTAGTTGAAGATCCTCTGTGTTTACAAGACTCAAAACCGTTTCTGGAAGCAAGTCATATAAATGTCAAACCCCTAATTTCTCTAATCAACATGCATGAATTAATTGACTGTTTGATTTTTACCCCATGATGCATTATTAATATTTATATATTCCTCCAAACAAGCACTATACAGAAAACAAGGTACCTGAAAGAATTGCTTTTTTTCCTGTAGTTGCTATACATACTGATCAATCAATTGTATGTGACTGTAGGACTGAAATTCTTGATTGAATAATTGACTATAATAGAATATTTTTAAAAGAAAAATGAGCAGATTTGATAGCTTTACATGGAGGAATGTTTCAGCAAACAAAATGAAAGATGATAAATTAGGAATGGTCTGAGAAGCAAATAACATATTCATATCAGACCTCAAAAGTCATGTTTAAAAAAAAAAGTGAGGTAAGAAATAAAATTTGAGTACTTGTAGAAAATTATCTTAATTTCAACTTCCTTCTTGGAATTAGTCAAACATTCTGCTTTCGTTTTGCTTGTTTGTTTATTTTTCTTTCATTAAATATAATGAATAATTTTCCATTTCATCTTCATTCAGCTTAACACTGAAATGTTAGGCAGAATGATCTGAATATTTGTGGTGCAGCACCCCATAGTACAAAAAGCACAGACTGCTGGTTCCCAGGTAGAGTTCTCCTCATGTCAGATTTGTGTCACTTAATATGGAAAGCTCCACTTAAGCTCCCCACCTCTCCTTCTCTCAGTGGAGACATATTGATAGAAGTACCATGCCAAGTTTTCTTCTTGTGCAGAAGGTACAGATAATGCTGAGCTTTAAAGTGTCTGTATCCTGTTTCCACCCCACTTCTCTTCATGCTAACCAGAGTCTACCATCTCTAGGGAGGGGATCCTGCGAGAATGGTGAGGTCAGCAATAATTTTTTATAGCGACAGAATAAAATTTTAACATATAACAGCATTTCTAATGTTATCACAGACCTCTTTTCAGTGTTACTGTATTTTTCTTTCCCCTCTTATAAATGAAATTTATAAATGAAATGATAAACAGTTACATTTTCTCCCAAAGTGTTGCTAATAAGAATTAAGAATTTTAACACTCTGAGACCATAATAATTTTTATAATATATGTTTACAGTAAGACTGATGCAGATAATATAATTTTAAAATATTACTTGTAAAGGAAAACAGTAGCACAGAGAGAGTGCTACTCTCTCTTTATGCTTTATCTGCTTTTTTTTCTATTTGATGGAGTAAAAAATAGATTAAATATTTATATATTACAAAAAATGTTTGCAGTGCTTATTTTGATATGACATATGTTCTGGTGTTTTATTTTTTTAATATAAATCATAGCAATACCAAAAATGACAGAAATGCAGAATGAGAAATTAAGACCAAATAAAGCATGATAGCATACAATCTGAAGTAAATGGCATTTTGCTTGTGATCATTGAGTGGTATATTCTGTGATACAGCAGTATTTACTGTTATGGCATTAATATGCAGTACCTGTTTTGCTGAAGACTTACAAACTATTTTCATTATCTCTCATTGCAATATACTTTTAGGAAAAAGATAAAAAACAATATTTAAATTATTTTAGAATGACCTTCAACATTTGATAAATGCTTTGATCATATTTAGATTTAGAAAGAAAAGAAAACAAACCCAATAAGTCACAATTGATATTATAGGATGACACAAGAGGACCTCTCTACTTTTACATCTTAGATCCATTTTTCTAGACATATTTTCATTTGTAGTCATCAGGAATGACTAGTTTTCTATGGAAATGCACAGACAACAGATTTCCTACAATACCACATCAGCTGTTTTAAATTCTAGCTGATGCTAAGCATAGGCATGAAGCAAAAGAGTGGATATTTTAGTTAGTTTTTTAGGGTAATTTTTGCTAAAAAATAATTCAGGGTTTCAAAGCTGTAGTGAAATGTTTCAGAATAATGTGCTTTTATGCCCTATAATGTTCTTTGTTGTCTCATGTTCATTAGACAGAGAATTTTAAAAAAACCACGTAGAGAGTGTATCCTTAGCATCTTCTGTGATGCATCTTTTCACCACTATGAAAGTGTATCCACTAATTACCTAATAGCTATTCTAATATGAAGGTAAACAAAAGCTAATTAAAAGTTTTAGTTGCAGTTCTTATCATCAAAATATTCTTGTCCAAATAAACTGTGCCATGTGGATTTTTCTTAAAGAAGTATGGAAACTTTGTGACCGACTTCTGTAAATACTTTCCATTCACTGGCTGCTCAGAAAAGGGAGTACCTTGGAGACCTCTAAAGCATATTGATGGAACACTCTCCTGAAGTCTAATGTAAGCTGCTGTGCATTTGACCATACAGCAGAAATAGAAAAGGTTTTAAAAAATGCCAAAAAATCCAAACAAAAAATACAAACTGATGTAGAAATCTATTTCAGATGTTTAAGCAGTTTTTTATTACACAATATCTGTCCATAGTAGGTATTTATAGCATAACATTAAATTGCTAACTAAACGTTGAAATTATTTTTATACAGCATTAATGATTATTGTTAATAATTTGCTGGCAAAAATGTAAAACAGAACATAGTATATAGACAGTACACAGATCAGTTGCACATTTGGAAAAGACATTGCTAACACAATTCTTCCTAGAACTTGACTGAGGATGTGTATCACAGTGTTTCAAGCAGCCTACTGCACCTCGTTTTTCAGCTCTTTCCAGAAGAGTGATTTTAAATTATTTAGAAAGATGATATTTCTTTAAAGCTTTAGTAAGCATATCCTGCTCATTTTGTCTGTGCATTCCACCTCTATGAAAATTATTCAATCATCTCTTTTACTATGTCAATATCAGGCAAAAAGCTAACACTTGCATTACAGTGACTACTAAATTCATATTGGCTTAAGACCATAGTGAGTGCCATCAAAATTTTTCCAGCACCCAGTATTTTGGTGGAGACAAAAGGTCCCTCTAGACTTTAATATAGAATTAAATATTAATTTGATTTCTAAGTATGGTTTTAGCATTTATATTATGGAAGATACAGTGGAAAAATCTGGACAGAGTGCCCCTAATGTGCTTATCAAAACCAAATTTTATAACATCTCTGGTATTATTATTATTATCACTATCTTCCAGGTCTACTAGACTGTAGTGCTGTACAATCCTTGTTCATAGCTGATTTTCCCAAACCAGCCTGTTAATTATTCCATGACATTGAGATGCATATAATCTACAAAAGGATTCATTGGCTTCTTCCCATGAGGAAAAATTGACTTGCTGAATGATTTTTAAGCATCTCTAATTACTTATTTTGTAAGTATACACGTTATCTTGAAATTGTTGCACTTGAAATCTTGATACGGGTGAAGGAAATAGGCCATATGTGGAGTGAAGAACTTACTGTTGAACAATATCTATATTTTTAAAAAACAGGCTAACAGATAAAATTATTGAATTCAGGCGGAAAGCTTCATTCACAGGAAGATGAAATAGTAGTGCAACCTCCTCTCCTCCCTGGTATGTCTATATGTCTTCTAGTGCAATGCTCACTCCTGAAGTATAAATATGCGTCTCAGGGCTTACACATCAGTGTGTTTTAAGCAGACTGTTGTTGCGGCCCTTACAGAATCCCTGACTTTACAACCATATTATAAAGGACGCCCTAAGGAGAGAGCTCAAGGGCAAGTTGTCCTTGTGCGTGCTAATTAAGAAAAACAGCGTAGAGAAGCTGCATGTTATGCCTAAGAAACTAAAACTACAGGCATTGAGGCGCCAAGCTTCTTCGATAACGAAATGTTATGGAATTCCATTCCTACTCCCCGTGCTAGAAATAACCTACCAATTATTACTCGTGTACTAATTGATTCTCATGTGTTAGCCAATCTCTGTCCTTGTTACAAAGCTCCTATGCTTCGCAGAAAATGTATAAGAACTAGGCTTGAACGCATTAAAGAGGGTCTTCGCTTTCCTTTCTGAAAAATCTGTGTTCTGTGTGTATCTTCTCGGCGGGAAGACCGCGACAGACTGTTAAGGGGAAATTATGACATGACAACAGCATCCTGATATTGAATACCTAATATGCTTACTTAATGATAACACTTGTTCTGGAAATCATGTTTTAAACTTCTCTAACTTGGTATATGAAATGAGGAGATACCTACAAATTAGAGGTGAAAAAGAAATGAAATCCTATATTAAGAAATAAATCCTATACTAAGATATAAAATTTGTAATAGTGATACTAGTTTTTAAATGCACATCTATGCCTGTCCACATATAAGTAATCAGACAGAGAGCAACAGGAATGCGTAGAGGAGTGCAGTCTTTAGGTTGCTTATTTTTTATATTTTTCATGGTTGTTTCAGATTCTATTCCTAAATTGTTTCCTTTCAATATTGTCTTCTCATGGTTAAGGCAAAATTTTGCCTTTTTAGAAACTTATGCTGTGTTTTATGACTCATTTTTAAAAATATGGTTTATATCTATAATTTTTTTCTGGCTTTCCATGTACTCCAATTGTATATTGCATACTCCATGGTTCCCAATTTCTCATGAAATTTTCACTTTCCACATGTATTCTAGTGGCAATCTGCTCTATTTTTCTTTAAAAGCTTCCATCCCTGAAGTGCCCTTAGCGTTTCCTGGCTGTTTTTAAATCACCTGTGTCTGGATGTCATCCGATATTCTGCAAACAATCAGTAAACAGGGGAAAAAAGGTTGGTTTATTTGTTTGTTTGCTACCAAAAAGATGTGGTGTATACACTATCTTCGCTTAAAATACATTCTTTATTTAGAACAGTAAATGTGGTATGTCTCCATGGCTTTTTTAAATGTTGAAAGTTCACTTTTCAAGGTCAGTTACATTGTACTGGAAATCTTGAACTCAGCAACATTTCTGTTCCTCTTTTCTGTCCCATCAAATGAGATCTCTGCCTAACTAAGGAGTAAAGATATCATTTTGAGTTCATCGTATTTAATCTCCAATCCTAGCTCTCTTTTTAATTATTAAAAGTAGGATGCGATCTGACCATTCTTAGAAGAGCTAAATATTAAATATATTACTACTAAACTGCTTAAGAATTGATATTTGTCTTCATAATAGAAAAAAAATTGTCAGAAGGGTACTGCAACAAATTCCATCTTCACAAGGGTTTGCCATGAATTAATCCCTACAAGGGACAACCAAAGCATAGCATTTTTCATATGTAAAATATATTTTCTTTTCTGGCTTTGTGGATCTTATTTTTCCATCCAGAAGTGTGGTATTAGGCATTTTTAAAAGCAGCGAGAATGTTAGCAATTAACCTGAGAAATCTTTCAGTGTTAAGATGAAAGATTAGTCTTTCATTCTAATAACATGAAGACTTTTCTGATTATGAAAGGGCAGTCAGGAGATCATGAGAGCACAGGATGGCTCATTTTCTTTTTGTCGAGGTCACACACAGCAGAAAAGGACTGAGTATCCAATAAATTCTTTTTCACAAAATTTGTTCAATGCTTTGCTGTTACTTCTGAAAGTGCTAGTGAGATAACTTTGGAACTGAAGTTCTGGAACCTGAGTGGACTGGTGTGTGGAAAACTTCAAAGAACCAGTTTTGGATAGGGAGTTGGACTATCAAATACTGATCTCTTTAGGGAATGGAATGATTCAGCCTTCTCACAAGAATTTGAATGATGTGTAAATGTTCCAGGGAAGATTTCAGTTGAAAGGTATTCTAACCAAGGGATAAAAAAGTAAAGATACTGAGAATCTGCGGATTGCCATCAGAAGTGCTCTTTCACTCTTTTCTCTCAGGTAGCTGGAAACTACCTTTGGCAATTTGACCTTTGCTATGGTTTGTGGAGGTTGATTTTGTTTGTTTGTTTGTTTTTGTTTTGGTTTGTTGTTGTTGTATTTGTGGGTTTTTAAAATAAAGGTAATTTCTCTTTTTCTTATACTACTACTAAAAATCTAGGTCACCTATTTGTATTCTTATAAGTACTATGTAAATATAGTGAATGTTGAAGGGTGAGAAGTAGCTGTAAATAAAATTCAAACAACATAAACAATCATAATTAACTTTCCCATATAACTTTCCTATGAAATAATAAAATAAGGCTTGTCTGCAAAAATTGATTATAATGGGTATGTTCTACTCACTTTTATTAAAGACAGTATAAAATATGTGACTGCCCAGACTTCAATACAGGTAGAGTAATAGTGAAGATTTATGAAATGTTTCTTAATAATGTGAGACATCTCTGACGGAGATATCACTATTAATGACTTATTCAGAAGCTCATAAGGGTGTTGTGTGTTTGTGTGGCTTTCCATTTTTAATAGAAGGATTGCAAAGAAAAGCAGTGATTTAGGTTACCATTCAGTGTGAGAGACAAAACAGAATATAAACATTATATCACAAAGAAAACTAATTGAGAGACATGTACATCATTACAGTGAAATTACTAAGGGAATTACCTGAAAATTGCTGGTAAAGCACATTTTTATCATCCCATATTCATTTTTACATCTTGATAGACAATCAGGAGGATCAGACATGATTATACAAACCAGATAGCAATTATTGCTTTCAGAACTAGTTATCAGTATTTACTTTTCCATGCCACCCTTTCATTAAAGTTTATCTGCTAATTTTTCTGTCCCATCTCTGAATTATTAGCATGTACTGCAGGCTACAATCTGAAGGCTAACAAAGATGTATTATTAACATATTGCATTTCATAAAAGGCAAATTACTAGTGGAAATACTAATGAAAGAGATTATAGGCAATGCATTGATTAATATCTTAAATAGCAAGAAAAGGTGAATTAGGGTGAAACCCGAAAACTTAGGATAATGCTGGTTATATTGGTATGATTACATGACATGATATAATTTCAATGTCATTTTTTAGCAGGGGATTACACTAACTGAGCGAAAAGACACTTCAGAGCACTATATCAATTTCCAAAAAAAAAATTTTCTTTAAATAACACATTGTACAAAAGATTCCCTTCCATCTTCTGTTGGAGACATTGATCTAGAGTTTGGTCTCCCCGCTGTCAGTCTGTCAATAACTTATACAGCTGTGAAGTAGATGCAAATACATCTGAGAGGTTCTGAAAGAGCCATAGCTCTTTCTGAATCCAAATTCTTAAAACAGTGTTTTATCTGCAAATAAGGGACATTAAGACTTTATATACAACACTTTTGTATATTAAATTACAGAGAAGTTACTATGCTGCTACTGTGAGATTTTGATAGAACTCTTGAAATCAAGGTGTATGATAAGCAGAAACTAATGTTTTGCATTTTTAGGGGAAGGGAAAATGAAATTCCTGGTACCCAGCCAAAGCTCACGTATCATCAAAGAATTTAAAGATTAAATTCCCCACAGGACTGAAAACTTCAGGTTCATGGGTGTTTGCACAGTCAACACATCCTTTTTGCACAAATGGTAAATACTAGCCTTGTTTTCCTGATCATACTGCAGAGCCAGTGGTGTAGTTTACTAGTAGGTGTGTTGGAAATGGACAAAGAAGTTTGTAATGTACAAAAAACAACCCAAAACAAAACAAAAACAACAACAAAAAAAGCACAACATAAGTACATCTGCAAACTTTACAGACTACCGGTAAATTTTACTCTCTAACAAAATACTGAAAATTTATCAAGAAAAACATTTCAGATTAAAATTAGGAATAAGATTTAGAGATCATTTGTAATGCTCGATAATGACATCTGTACAGAACTTTTTTCCGAAATATTTAAATATTCTACTTGAATATGGAGAAGAAATTTTACTTCTGAGATTCAAATCCAGACAAGAATTAAGAAGAAAGAGAGTAAACAAGCAAACACACCAAGAGCAACAACTCATACAGTGATTGGGGACAGGCACTGAGTAGATAGTTCCTTTTCCTTCCATTTTTGCGTTTATTTATTCATGATATGCCAAAATCAAATATCGGCAACCTTTTTCTGCTACAATGTTATTGCTACTTCTTGCTTTGCTAAAATCCAGGCCTTGGTACGCAGCAATACCTGATTCTGCCATCATCTGCTGTCTGCTGCCTTGAGCAACTGACAACATTGCTTTCCTTAAAACTGCTCTGTTCCTGCCTATTTTGGCAGAAATCTCTCTACTGCATGGATCTTTAAGAAAGCTTGTTCTGAGTTTTTGACTTTTAATAAAAAAGGAGAGTGGGATTCTGTCTTTGCAATGCAGAAAATCTGATAAATAATCTTTAACTTTCAAACAAAATAGTTGTTTTCCATACTGCATATGCTGCTATAGAGTAATAAATTCCAGCATAGGCATGTCAAGAAACTCTTGCAATTTAAGTTGCTCCAGCAGCTCAGAATCCAACAATGCTAAGATCCAATACTCCTTTCCCCTATGCTTACTGACACTTTGGAAGAAATTATGAAAATAGGATTAAAACCTGAAAATTTGCTAACTTTGTTCTATAAATGATTTCACTTTCACTCTTTTAAGGCTTTTCTCCATAATGAAATCTCTTGTAAACAACATACAAAAATGGTGTCCTGTTTCTGGCCGGGACAGTGTTGAATTTTGCAGTAGCTAGGAGGGGCCAGGACTCAAAGGTTATTTTATACCACCTCGCATCATTGTTGGGAGAGGTGGAAGGGAGTCTCTTGTGGAGAGAAGGGGTTCCTTCCAGGCGAGTAAGTGTGGCACAGGTTCCAGAGCTGAGGGAGGGTTGGGTGGTGCCAGTTCCAAGCCGGAGGGAGCAGCTGGGTCATGCCAGTGCTGAGCTGGAGTGGTCAGGGCGGCATGGCTGTGCTTGTGTCAAGCTCTGCAGTGAACATTTCTCCACATGAGTCACTCTCTTCTTTGTACTCTTCTGCTATTATTACTTGTTGCTGTTCATTTTCTTATCTCACTGATGCCTCCAGTAAATTGTTTCTATCTCAACCCGTTTGTTTCTATGTCAACCCATCTCAATCTCTTTGCCTTTTGTGCCTCCACTTCTCTCCAACCAGCCACAGTGGGGGAGGGCAAGGGGGGAGCAGCTCAGTGGCACATGATTTGGAAGTCTCAGTAGGAGCACTTGATTGGGGAGTACCATTCCTTAACCATGAAAAGTGGGTTTTGAGATTTTTTTTGTTGTTTTGTTAGGTTTTTTGGAGGATTGTGCTTTTGCGGGGAGGAAGCGTGTATTTGTTTTTAATGTATTTATATTGCATATTCTTTAAAATATATATTATCCTTGAGGCTTTAAGTAGGAAAAAAGATCAATTAAATACATTCTCTTCCCTGCTACTTAGCCATGGGGGTCACTCTACACCCCTCCTCATGTTCATAACTTCCCGGTGTTGTCAGATATATCTTGTTTCACCAGTTATTCAAATTACTTACAGATAGTTTGTTTCATCTCTGGCATCATAAGAACATCTGTCACATTATGCTGCACAGAAGTCAACACTGACTTTGCTTCTAAAACTTACAGTTCTCTGGCGAATTTTGTAGCAATTACAGGCTGCTTATACCTCAGTAAAATCTAAGCTTTAATTTAAATCTCTTAAAGCATTATCATAAGGGAGATGTATTTAAAGGCTAAACAATGTGATTCACTGATGATTTTAATTAAATATAACAAAAAACCCCGCTTATTTTTTTATATCTGGAAAAATTGCAAAGGAACATTTCATATAAAACTCTACCACTCCAAACTGATTTGGTATAGATTATTTCAGCTATCATATTCTGTCATCTGAAGGTGCCAGATAACCTTTTAATAGAAGAGATGAACATTTAATGCACTAGTCATATATACTGCACCAATGTTATGTTTAGGAAAAAAGTGAAGCGTAGAGGGTTGCAGAATTCTCACAGCATCTCTACATTCAGTTATGATAATGCTCTCTATCATACAGAAGCTGCAATGTGCTTTCATAGTCTGCAAAGTTTGTTGGCATGACGGTAAGCATATGCCAGTTCTCTCAGCCTTTAAGAAGAAATGGGTTTTGTTTGCAGAAAAAGGAAGAAACCCTCAAGTCAGTGTTTATCACTATATTTTCTCTTAGTTTTAACTATTTTCTTGTTTTATACTGTGTGACAGAGGGAAGAAAGTTCAGAAATTTTTAGACTCATGTTAATCGGTGGAGAAATAATGAAAAAGCGTTCATAATGCATATCAGAGTCAGAAAACTGTCATACTGATGTGTAAGATCTACTCATATCTGTAGCCAGTCCATTGTCTGTGTGTATTTCTTAAATATTCAGCCAAGTGATCAGTCACTAGAGGGCATCAAATCTGTGCCCTAAGAAATGATGAAAGAAAAGCTGCAGATGTTTTAATGGAACAAAGAGAATTAACATGTCTGTATGCCAAGTGCTGTTCTGTAGACCACAAACCAATTCATGTGTATTTTAAAGTCACTTTAAGGTAGTTGTTACGCACCTCATAAAACTGTGCAATTGAAAGCCTTTAAGGAAAAAAAAAAAAAAAAAGAGGACACCACCTACCCCCCACCCCCCAAATAATATTAAACTTCTGACTTTCAGACTCTAGGGAAAGACTTATGTAGAGCTAGAAGGTGGAAACATAGAGTATCTTCTATTGCTGTTTACCATCAAGTCAAGGTAATTATGGAAAAGAAAAAAAAATAGAGCAAACGAGAAATGAGCAGAGAAACATATACCTTGCACCTGTCTCCTGTGTTTGGTGTCTTTTAAATATAGGTTTCTTTTCAAAGCCACTAAACCTACTTTTACAGTACCCTCTAGCTCTGTATGCTCGTTTGTCTCACATACTTTTGTGCCCTTTCTTTATTCACTGTCAGATGTCTTCTGCATTCTAGGACGTAGTTCTCTTCTGGAGCTGGACATCCTTTCATGTACTACTTTTATGTATTTTCAGGGGTCCTAGCACCTGGAAAAAATCTGAAGAAGAGGTCATAACATTTTATTGCATATAAGAATAAGGAAAACTCTTTAACATGGAGTAACATACGTAATTGTATGTAATGAGTTTTTTGCAAAACCTCCGCTGGTGACTAGCATCACACAACTGCTTGCTCACTTTGCCCCAGTGAGATAGGGAAGAGTCAAAACGAAAAATCGATTGAGATAAAGACATTTTAATAGGTAAAACAAGAACACACACAGAAGCGAAGCAAAATAACGAATTCATCCATGGGCAGGCAGTGTTCAGCCATCCTGAGAGAGCAGGGCTCCATCCCATGCAGTGCTGGCTTGGGAAGGCAAACATCATAATTCCAAATGTTTGCCTCTTCCTTCTTCTTCCCCCACTTTACATGTTGAAAATGATGCCATGTGATATGGAACGTCTCCTTGGGCAGTTGGAGTCAGATATTCCAGCTGTGTCCCTTCCCAGCTGCTCATGCCACCCAGGCTCCTTTGTTGGTGGGGAGGCGTGAGAAGCAGAAAAATGTTGACTCTGTACAAGCATTGCTCAGCATTAATGAAATACTCCCTGAGTTAACAGTTTCCAGCACAAACCCAACACATAGCCCCATACTTCCTACTGTGAAGAAAATTAACTGTCTGTCATCCAAAGCCAGCACAGATAGCTATAAATCAGAATAATACTGCAGGTAACTTTGGTAAATTTAAATGCTTTTGTTTCCATAGATTTACTATTTGACAGATTTAATAAACAAGCCATACCTACTTAACAAACAAAATTGAGTAATTCCAGTACCATTAAAATGGTTTTAGTAAAATTAAGATTACTAAGATTACATCAATCTTGATGTAAGATTACATCAAATCAATCATATTGATTTGATAAAGCTTGTTAGTGCATTAGATCCAGAGTTAGCAAGATATCTTCTCATTTATGAAATGAAGATAATATTTGTGTGCTCTGTTAGTTGTTTTACTGCCATATTGAATTTTAATACTATAGGGGTTCTCCACACAAATGAGTATTTTTATTTGAAGTTCCAAGGCAAAAGTATCCATAGATTTTCTGCATCCAAAACAGTTCAAGAGTCTCAAAACCTAACAGGAAATCATTAACATCAAACCAGAACACAGGAAAATAATAATAATAAAAAAATCTCCCCGGCAATATAAAATTCTACAAGAGAAAAAAAAAAAAGTAGCAAAACAGATTGTATAACTATTTCCTTTTCTGATTTTTTTAGGGAGAAGACAGTACATACATCTTAAGGCAGGCTGTGTTTCCTAGAAGTTTCAAAAAAATATTATCCAGAAGAGAACTGATAAGTGAAATCTGTTTCTGCTGTATTATTGCAATTGCAATATTTCTTTCTCACTTATTGAGGCACCTACAAGGTTACTAACCTTTGAAATTAATTCCCAGTGTTTTGCCTTGTTCTTTAAAGTTTAGAAGTCAATACATTCAGTCAAGCAATACCATAAGGGTTTGGGGTTTTTTTCTCACTGCTGTTTTAAGCGTAGATATGAGATTTTATAGAAATACCATATTATGAGTTATTTTTATGGCCGTTGTTGCATTTTTTGCCTGTCAGTGACATCCTCATCAAACAGATCATGAGTGCTGATCACAAAATAAGCCGTAGTCATTCCCCTTATCTTTTCATATAGAATTCTGCCATTCACTTAGTTTTTAAGTAGACTTTGGCTAAAAAATTCTCAGAAAGCCTCTAAAAAATTACAAGCTTTTTACTATTTAACACTGATAAGAGTAAATAGTAGATATAAAGAATGAAATCTTTATTTAAAACTTAGAAAAGGAGATGGAAATTAATCTCAGAAGATCCCATAATATTCCACTTCTATATACAGTAATAAGGAGACATCAAATAACAGAGAAAACAGTTAGAAAGACCATTGCTTTTCTCTAATCTAAAGCAAATACTCTTGATAGACTTGCTTTATAATTTCTATTTCTGACTTTTCCATTTGAAAATATTTCCTCTCTGTACAGCAGAATAGCATAGAGAATACCTTTCAAAGAAAAGAACTAATGGTAAACCTTAAATTCCAATGTCAATATTTAGTTATGTGGGTGAAATTTGTCTATTTTTCCAAAGAAGATAACTTTTTTAGACTATTGCACAGAAAAATGCCTTAGTTCTTTAAATACAGTGAGTTCAATGAATAGTGAATTGATTATCAGGTTGAAATTCCAAGTGTTTTGAGCTCTTAAATACTTATTTTGGCTTTACATTATTTTCTTCTATCTTCCTTTGTAAACAGTAACATATAAACTATCTGACTATTATATAATACCCAGAATTTAAATATGAGTAGAAAGAAAAACTCAAAGACAGACAACCTGAATGAAATATTAAAACAGACTTGCTAATAACCAGAGTCAAATATTTATGTATATTGTTCTCTAAATACCAGAATTTAGACAGAGAATTTCAAGATTACAGCACTGTACTGTAAATGTGACCAGTTTTTTAGATTAACAGAAGACACAGCAGAAATTATGGTGACCCTGAATAAGTGGTCACTCACATTTTGCTGAGTCTATCTAGCTCTGCTAATTATTTTGTAGACACTTGCACACTTATCCTGGAATTAGCCTAGGAATTCATTTTGCTGACACCAATCACCACCAAGTTATAATGACTTTTTGGCCCTACTGACCTCAGGTGTGGATAGGCAAGTCCATAGAACATCAAAAACTTTGAGCCTCAGTCTAAGAAAAATCTTAAATATTTTTTAACAGGAGTTGATTGGATCTGTGTTACTGATTATTAATATATGGCAGTGTGTCTGCATGATTTAATAATTGCCAATGAGGAAAACAATGGGAAACGGTTGTTGTTTACACAGGTGGTGACAAATCTGCATTTATTTATTCATGTGTTGTCTCCTAATGTTATCCTGTTATCCATTAATACTCTAAAAATTAGCAAAAAAATTAGGAAACAAAATAAGCAAATAAGGAAGCAAATCAGTACAGTGCAGTTACTGAAGTACAGCATTTATTCAGAGAAACACAGTGTTTACACTTCTCTTGAGTACAAATTAAAGCTTAGAATTCAGGTGGATGTTAGAAATCTTTTTTGCAAAAAATTTCTTTCTGTAGTTTATTTTCACTCAAAATCAACATCTTCTTTAATGTTTACATTTGTGCATTTTTGCTGCATGTTTTGTTTCATTTCTTTGAGTACCTTTTTTTCTATAACAATTGTTATATAAAGATTTTTTTTGTGTAACATATAATGACATAAACATAACACAAAAAAACCATGGAACTGCACTCATAAACTCACAGAGCTTTTCTACTAAGATCCTTATATTAGCTATTAAGGGCATTAGGTGCCTGTGAGATTCAAAGTTCTTCCTTGAATTTGATATTTTGTTGCAGACAGACAGAAAATAAAGTGCAAATGTTTTTCATTCAGTCAAAGGTTATCAAAGAGACAACTTGGAACATTAAATGGTACCTAATTTCTTAGTGGAAATTAATTACAAAACCACCCAGCAGGCTATGGATAGGAAAGTGTAAAAAAATATCAGATAAAAATAGGGTTTAGCTCTGCCACCAAAAATAAGATTATTTCAAAGAATGCAAAAAATTATTTCAAATAAAATAATTTTTCATGTTGGTTGTTCAGCATGTTGGTAAAAAAAGTTCAGAACAGAGAGACATAGTTTTCAATTCAGAGTATTGCAATGTATAGCAGTAAATCTGCTTAAGTACCTTATGCCACTATAAGAGATAACAAAATCACAACAAACATTGACACCTAACTACCAGGTGTGAACACTTGGTGGTTTAATTAACATGTAGGTGCTACAGTTAAATTATATAGCCAGTCTTGAATTTAAATTTGATAAAGAATTTATATATTTGCAAATAGAAAAAGAAATTTGACTGATTTTAATCTGTTAAATTCTATTTTCAGCTTTAAAAAGATCTCCCCATACATGTTTATAATTTACGTTGTTCATGTTTAGGATTAATTATTCTAATTCATTAGCTAAAAATTTTAAGGAAAAAACCCAAACAAACAAACCAACCAAAACCAACAGCATTCCTTAATATTATTTTAATTATCTGCATGTTTTATCAAGGATTGATTATTCTTCACTCTCTAAACAATTAACATAAAATCTTGGTTGTTCTTCATCATAAAATAAAGCTTTCAGTATTCAGTAACTCTCATAATAATTTACTTTCTGTTTCATACTACCTCAACCCTCAGATAGATTTTCCCTGCAGTACTGGTCATATGGTCATGATGTTCTAACTCACTTATGATCATACTACCTAGCAGAACATAAACACAAGGATTCACAATGAAACCAGTTACAATAACTGGAAAAGAGCAGGCAGAATTATTAGTTCTATTGAAGTGTAGTAAAGAGTGAGAATATTAAAAACCAAAATATTAAAATGTTCATTTTTTTTGTCAGTGAGTTGAACCTTAAGGAAACTAAACTGTGTTCTATTAAATCATGCTGTTGTAAGAAGAACCATAAAAAGAAAAGAAACTCTAGTAATATATAGATATGCTAATAGAAAAGTATAGGGATTATAGTTTTATTATGTCTATTCAGTCTCATGCCTCAATTTTAAGCAACACATTTAAACTGACTGTGAATTTTGAGCTGACATTAGATTTTATCAGTATCAAAGTCATAGACATCTCTCTGACTCTAAAATTTCAAGGAAAACTAAACCAAAAATGCATTGGCTGTGTTTGATTTCACTTGGATTGAAATATTAAAAAAAAACCCAAACAAAACAAACAAACAACAACACCTTTCTGTGTAGAGAAAATACAAAACATTTCAAGTCAGTTTCAGTTTGCATTTCATCTCACAAGCATGCTGCATTACGTCAAATACTGGGATCCTTTGGTCCTTATTTTCCTCTTTGAGGGAAAAAAATGATGCAGTTGATTGAGCAATATTTCATCATGGAAGGTGGCTCCTAGATATGGCTGGTTTTTCTCTAGTTTTCAAAGCATCCATATGCCAGCAGGTATTTAAACTTTAATACTTTAGTCTAAATCCAGAGTCCCCTATGCATTGTTGTAACATTGGCAGTTCAGAATAGAATAATTTGGGCAAAATGCTTGTCATCTTTACCATTTTTACCATTGATATGTATGGTTTCTGTGAAGAGCAAAAAGCATACTGTGTGCTTGATAACATGCAAGTTTTACAGTTTTGTAAAACTCTTTAATATTTAGTTATCAAGTAAATCCTTTTCAATGACATGCACTGGTGCATCAGCAGTACAAACTCCACAGGAGTCATGCCAAAAGGAAACCGAGCCCCACAGAGAAAATTGGAAGGGATTGTAGTCCTTTCAGAGTTCTTTGAAGAAAGTGATCTGTCATTAAAAATTCACTAGTAGCAGTAAAAAATTAAAAACATCACTACACATTTTGAAGATAGAGAAGATGTGAATATGGGAGTTGTTAATGAAGTGAATGGAATCTAAGAGAAAGCTGACCAGACAAAATAAAGGCATGCTAATTTCTTTCCTGAGGTTGCTCGCAGTAGATTCAATAAGACTGCATTTTCATGTCAGCCTTTAAAAAGGTAAAAACTTTGAATGATGGTGATGGTATTTTTCCATTTAGTACACCCCTAAAAAATAGGGTCTGTATATGGCAGGAATACAAATAGATGTATCCCAAATTGGCTCCACTGCTTTACTCCTATGCTTGCACTTTCTTAGACACATATGTTGCCATATATTCATGTGTATATCTATATACCTGTATATCTCAACCTCAGTACTAAAATAATAGTTATTCATTCCTGCAGTGTATTAGTTTATAAAAGTGATTTACCAGAGATGGACAACCAATAAACACACACACATCTCGAACAGAAAAAAAAAATAAAAAATTAAAAATTATAAAGATCAGAACCATAATTAAACTCAGCCTCAAACATGGATATTACAGCAAAGTTAAAGTGGTGATGCAAGAGAGGGAAAAATGCGCTGAGAGGAAGGAAAGGGTAGAAAGAGTTTGATTTGACACTGTTATTCAAAAAATGCATGAAGATCCATAGCAACAATTCATATACTTCTTGCATACTGCTTATATTTTTTAACTTTCAGTTTTGTAATAAACCCCCTTACTGTTTGGGATTTGGGTTTTTTTTTTAATATAACCTGTACTGTTCTCATTGCTACACTTCTCTATAATTTACACAGCTGGACAAATTTGATAAATTTGCCTAGCTCTTCCTGTGAACTAATAAATCAAATAATGTTACTAACAGTGTAACAAAAAACTGTCTAAAACTCTTGAATAATTGGAATGTATTAGGCTCTGGTTAAGAACAAATTTTTTTCCTATCAGTTTAAAATCATACTGTCAATGACTATATCTTAAGGAGAAATCTTTTCTGAGTGTCCAAAATGTTTCAAAGCAGATGCCTGAATATATGTAATGATGAAAAGATCCAGAATATTCAGGTCATCCTTAATCTACGTATCCATAGCCTTCTGTTGAATTCATTTTCATCCATAGCTGGCCTCCAGGCCTTTTTGGTGTCTATTCCTGTTCTTCTATATGAGGGTTTAAACCAAGGAAAAAAATATCTCCTCCATCACTACATGTAAGAACACTTTCACCTATTTTGGTGGTTACTTTACCCCTAATAATTTTTCAATTCTAATTTCTAAAGGAAATAGACTAGTATCATCTTTAGAGAGCTGTTGCAGTAAGTTTTCACTGGTTTAGTGGTACTAACCTGTTTCAGGTTTTTTATAGTCTGTAAAGCTACGTATAAATGTACATATATATATTTCTAATATAGGGCATATTTCCTTGCCAGGGTGTGGGAGTGTGTGTGTAGCTAGACAGATATGCCTGATTGTGTCCCACAACAAAAATATGTTAGTTAGTGTATAAATGTTAATCATTTCACATATGTTATTGACTACCTTTGTTATCTGAATGTCTATACATAGACATTGGACCTACTTCTATTCTTACAGGTTTATTGTTTTGAAAGGACAGGTTTTCATATTACAAAGAATAAGTCTTAAATTTGTTTCAAAAATTTTACTGGCTTCCTGATTAAATTGTAAATGTTAAGAATTTTGGATTCATTTTTCCACACTATTTTAGATTAAATACCTCAAGAGGATTGATTCCTAAGTTTTTATCTTGCTGTTCAACTCAGATTTACTTTGCCAAACCCTGACTCACAGCAACCAGTCAATTCTTCAAAATAGCTGAAACCAACTTATGGTAAGGCAAGCCTAGGCTGCAACTGAGACCTTGATTTTTCTTGTCCATACAAAGCCTTTGGCCTTTTACTAATAATGAAAAAATTCGTATTCACTTGCCTACAGCAGAGATGACCTTGATAATCCTAATCATATTCTCTGTCTTGGTCACTTGCTAAGCAGAGGGCTCTCTGAGCCTCCCGAAAAGCAAGAGTTATGTAGAAAATATCTGCTTCCTTTGGGAACAGACTTTCTAACCTATTTATTAATGTGTTTTTATATTGTGTCAAGTTCTACTGATCATGAAAAGATAAAAAAGCACTTTGGTAATCTATTGCTTAAAACACCAATTTTAAACAGGCACCTTACCTTATTAACCTAGTTTTAGGGTACTTGCTTCATGTTACCACAAATCCTGGAAATATAGCATGATCTCATCTTACTCTAATCAGAACCAAACCTTCCTTTGCACATGAGCTCAAAGGATGATCTTTTTTGAGCTGTTCATAATTCATGCTTGCCATCTGTTTCTACTAAAACAAACTAACCAATTTGGTATTTAAAGATACATTTCTGGGTAGAATTGTTATTAAAAAAAAAGATTGAAAACATGATCTTTAAAGGCTCAGGTTTTCAAATATTAAAAAATAATTACAAGTGATTGAAAAAACAATAAAGACCTTAATTTCATGTTGATTTTATTATATATCTCTATTCCTATATTTTAGTAATTGTTCTGCATACACAGAATATGTATAAAATTGCATTTTACTTTTCTCATTATATCTCCACTCTATTCGTCTAGGCACTTATCCTCATAGACATCAGTTTAGGATTATGGAGAATTTTATAGTATTTAATAGCAATAAAGAGATCAGTTAGCTGGGCTAGTGGGTGAGTGAATGGATTTTAGCTCCTATTTCTCACAGAGATAACAACCTTAGGAAGAGTTGAAATTTTATGCTAGGAGACAGGAAGAGACCAGGAAAAAATAATGTCTGAGTGTTAGACAGAGTAAATGAGCTACTAATTGTTGAAAAAAGGTAGGGGTTTGATTTTTTTCTTTTCACTTGAGTATTACATGCTAAAAAATAGTTCCAAGAAAGTTATTACTTTCATGACATTAATTTCTGTTTCAAAGTCCAAATTTATTTTCATTCCACATAGCAAATTGTTGTAAAGGAAAATCTATCTTCAATCATAATTGTCACTGTGGTTAAAAAATTATTTAATTGTCTGGGGTTTTTTTGAGGGGAAATCCAAAATAATAAAAAGAATGCAAACAGTTAATCACCTTGATAACCAAATGTCTTTACTTTTGCTGTTATATATTGATGTGGAAATCTGAGATTGTAGATTTGCAAACCAATTATGATGCTACTGTGAAACACATTCATTACAGTACTCTTCAGATGCAAAATATATTTATTTTTATGGCCCGGAGTTTTTAAACAAAAATGACTGTAAAAAACCATAACTTGAAAACTGCATATAGGGGATGAAAAAAGTTAATATTAATCTTCAATCTTCATTGTTAAAATTATTTGTTCCAATCCTATCTGTTTCTTTAGATTAAAAGTAAGAAACATTTTTTTTTTTATCCCTTTCAAATATCTTTATAGTGGAATGCAGAAGAAATGGTTTATTGAAGGAGTTCTCCCTATAAAAGCACAGAAATAGGAAGTGATAATTAGAAGAATAAGAGTCTCATAGTCACAGGAAAATTAGACTTGAGCAGGTGACTCTTATCTAGACAAGTTATAAGGTCCTCATTTAACCTCCAGAGGAGGGTGTGACTGTCCTGTGGTATGCTTGTCTCTGACAAAAAAGCATGGAAAGAACTTTTTAGTAGATGACATTTCAAGAATGAGCAGAAAAATGGAGTTTGTTGATTTCCTTTTCGTATTGTATTAGGTATGGTTTTCACCTAGAGTGAGATCATGACATTTCAATCTTTTTAAAATATTATTTTATATTTATGAACCTTTGTTTAAGTTCCCTACAGGACTTGTTGTGAAATATTGGTCCATATTTCCTTCTCTTGTTCTTCACCGTGAGCCTAGTAGCATATTCAGCTTTTTGATACAAGAAAGATAACAGAAAACTGTTATGGAGCTTGGGCATTGACTCAGTTGTTAGCTGAAAAAGAACATTTTCTATACCTCTATTAGACTTTCATTTTTTGTACAGTGGCTTGACTTGTGACATAGTATTCCAGCAAAGAAAACATCTACCTGGTGCTTGCATATTGTACTTGTATTCATTCTAATTAATTACAGATACATTGGTATTCCTGCTGTTAGCAAGCCTTTAATAACTGCTTCGTGCTAAACCTTGTTTTCAGTGATTTGTAACTACTTCTCATCCTGATATTCTTGAATAATTTTTCTCAGCTTGATGCTACTTGAAGTCAGATATCTTTTGATAAAGTTTCCATTTAGAAAAACACTTTGCCATTTAAAATCTTTCTAGAACATCACTTTACATATCCCGAAGCAGAATAACTGATAACTTATATAATAAGCCTAAATTATAGCAAGGAACTGACCATCTCTGAGGAGAAGTCTGTTTTCTGTAAAGAAATCTATGTTTTCAGTTATGCATGTTTGAAATTAGGTAAATGATTTCTTTTTGCTCATTGACAGTATGAAGTGGACACAAGAAAGTTTACATTGCAAATCTTACTTGAACACTGTAACACAATTTTTTTTTTTCCTGTGTGGACAATATATTATGTTATTACTCTTCTTAAAAAGTAGAAAACCAGTCCATCCTACCTGTGTTTAGGAACATACATATATACAGAAATGAATATTACAGTTATAAACCAAAACATTATCTAAGGTAAGTGTTCTGCTAAGCTACAGACATTTCATCTAGGTTAACCTGCTAGATAAAGTTTATATTTGTATTGCTTTTCTATAGATTACTTAGTAAACTATGGCCTGTAAAGGTTCGGTTTCAAAAAGAATTCATTTACTTCAAACCCGGACTGTTTAATATTGCTGAATGCTGAGTTGTAGGTATGAATACAGCATTTAGCTTCCAGTGGTCTAATTTGAAAGAGTGATAATGTAGCATGTGATCATGAGAGAAACTTCAGTCTCTAGGCACAAAAATTAAAATAGAAGCTGCTGGACCTAAGTTCCCTACATTTTCTCTTTACTTCTTTGTTTTCTCCACCTGAAATTTTTTTTTTAATGATTCATTTGCTTTGAAGAAGTATTTAAAATAATTAATTAGCTTCTGTAGAATAACATATTTATCACCAAATATTAAAAGCTGCACACTCAAATCCCCAGTTAAAATGATAACTTAAAAAGTTCAAAGTGGCCTACTAATTTCTTGAAAACCTAAACACATGTCAAAGTTGCAAAGAGGCTTATACTGTAAGCAAAATTAAACAAAATAGAAAATTATCTGATTACCAGTATTGCTCAACCTAACTTTTTAATACTCTTTGTTCAAAAGGGGTAGGCATCCAGTGTGGTGTTTCCAAATCACTTCATTCTTTGGCTTTGTCTCTTGTAAGATACCTATATGTAGCTAATATACAAAATTCCCTCTAGACTTGTGATCTACGTAATATCTGTAATATTACACCCTGTAATATCAGGGTCATCATTTTGAAATAGTTTACTTCAAAAAGTGTGATCACATGCACTCTCAGTTAAGACTGTTCTGCCATAAGACTTCTATTATCCATTAGCATCAACTGCGCATCTCATTTCTTAATGTACTTGAGCATCCATTACTTTGTAAAAGTAGAGGGATCGATGTTCTAGAAATAATAACTCTGTAGAATGTTCAAAACACTTGAGATCATGTTTTTCATTTTTAAAAAAAAACAGAAAAAGTCAAGGACTTTTTAGTTCTAAGCATGCCTTAGGCTGGAAAACAAAATAGTTATAAGATGTAATTTAAAGTCAGGTTTCCCAGCACTTATTGACTCTTTTTAAAAAGGCATCAGAGAAAGCAAAAAAAAACCAAAAAAAAAACAAAAAAAAAAAAAAAAAAAAAAAAAAAAAAAAAACAACAAAAAAAAAAACACCAACTAGGGCAATCTTTTCTCCTAAGCAATTTTTTTTACATTCTTGTTAAAACCTGTGCATAATAAAAAAAAAAAAAGTTAAACTTTTGCTTTTTATTCATCATCATAATCAGATATGATGAAGAGAAAAGCATAACCACAGAATCACTTATTCACTAAATCAAATGAGTGGCTTCTTAAAAATATATAGTGGTGTTATATATGTAAGGAGAATGAAAGGCATTACAAGACAATGGATATTTCCCTGGAGGAATCAAAATAGTTCCTCTATTTTTTCTGCCCATGAAGGGCACAATTTTGCTCTATTCTGCATGTTTTGACTGCACACAGCAGAGTATGGTACAGAGATCCCTCAAAGTCCCTGCTGGACTGACAACTCAGTCCTGAGGCACCTTCCCAGCTGAGATCCAGGTACAGCCCTGTCTGTATGTACATCAAACTTCTGCTAACAATAATCTACTGCAAAGAGGGTGCATTTGTGTTTGAGCTGTTTCTACTGCCCCTCCTCCTGCCCACTCCCAAGAATTGCAACAGCACCCCACGGTTTGTGGGAAGCAAGGCTTAGTGGAGAGTAAATGACACCCTTGATGGCTTTATTCGCTTTGCCTTTTACCACAAAGCTGAGGACTTCCTGACAACTGACCAATCCATGATAGTGTCGCAGGAAATATTGATACTGGCCAGCCAGTATTTCTGTTATTTGAATACCTTTCTCAATCTTACTTCTTGGCAGATTCAGCTTTCTATTTGAGAAACAGGTAATGAATATGTTTTCTGTCAACATGGGAGGGGAAGAAGGGGCAAAAGGTCTCCTTTGAATATAACCTTCCTCAGTTATACATGAGCAGATGGTATCTTCACCTTTTTGCTGTGAACTTTCTAAAACTTTGCTGTAAAGTTTCTAAAAATTTATGTGCACAAGGCACTGCCAAAATTAGTTTGGTCACTTGCAACAAAGCAATTTACAGCTCTGAATAAATAGTTTCATAGTAAATCCTCAAGAGAAATAAAAAAAAAAAATACCTCTTCCTTCCACTCTCTCCAAAAAGAAATATAACCAAAACATTCAACCTCAAACCTAAAAAAAGAAAACCTCTTACCCTCCCCAAAAAAAAAAATCCAACTAACCAACCAACCAAAAAACAAAACCAAACCAAACTACTGATAAAACCCCTAAACCACACAAAATTATAAAAGTAGTTTTTTTGGTTTGCTTTTTTTTTTTTTAAAATTTCTTTTAAGGAAAGGTTAGGAGAGGTAACTGACCCACTAAAGAGACCTAAGAACATAAAGACTGTCCATTCTAGAAAATATTATTATCCATTATTCTGCAACGAAGTTTCAGCTTAATTTATGCCTGTCATGGAAAAAGCTTCCTGATGTCAGGTCTGGCTGTGTGTAGGGCTGTGCAAGGGGATCAAGCTGTGCTACTGTTTAGGATTTCTGCCAAACAAGTGACATTTCCCAAGAACATAAACAGAATTTTAAAAAGTTGTCTTTGTCCTTCTTAAACAGTAGGTCTAAAGGAGACCTAAGGGAAAGAAGAAAGAAGAAAGAGGAAAGAAGACTTATCCTGATAGAGGTACATGGTTGGTAAGAAGGAAAATAACAAAGCTGTTCTGAGCAGGAACAATGTTCCCTTTAAGAATAAACTATGGAAATTAATAGTTTGTCCTTTGTAAAAGGCTTCATTTCCTATTGTAAAGTGAAAAGTAATTAGAATATTTTTGAAGAGAAGTATTTAAATATTTAGCAGCATATTAAAACTGAAAAAAAGGGCATGACTGGATTTAGAGTTTGCCCTATCTACAGCACAGAGGCATGGTTCAGTGACTCACCAGGGAGAACAGCAACACTGATGACAGCATAATAAAGGATGTAAAACTGACCGGTAATTTACCTTTTGAATATTCGTTGCATAATTTAAGTTACTTGATGGTTTTTTTAATATTAAAAAGCTCAAAAAAGAAGTGTGTTTGAATTGAGACAGACAATAACTGATTCCTTCATATTTTGGGGGCTGAAGTGAGTATAGAGCAAGTAAATTAGTACCTAATCAAGGACAGGATCTTCATGCTCCAAGATATCTTTGACTTTGACTCTAAACTTCGACTAGGAAAAAAAAAAAAAAAGAAAAAAAAGAAGGAAGAGCTTTGAAGGGCTTATTCCAACTTTGCTGACTTTAGCAATTTACAGAGAATTCCTTACCTTAGGAAATATATGTACTATACTGAAATCCAAAATTGATCACTACCTTATCTATCCTCAGTGCAGAATAGCATCATTGTACTTTAATCCTTCACGAAACTTAAGGAATAAAACATTTCAATTTATAGACATCTAAACTGTGTGTCACTGGCAAAAAAAAGTGAAAGAGGAAAAGGTTAAAAACAAAAATTTCCATTTGATGGGAATTAAAAATAGTCAAGGGGAATACTAATTCCATTCCAGAATGAAGAGACTACTCATCTCCCAAATTTTGAAAGGAAATGAGAGAAGATGATAAAGTTTGAGAATATAATAGATAGTCAACTAGAAACATTCACAATGTGCTTAAAAACTGAATTTCTGGGTTGTGATCAGTCAGTTTTGTTTCACACAAATTTTGGAATGTATCTAGTATTGATACTGGAACAATGTTTTTTTATGAGACACTTTTGAAAGCTGATATCTTGTAAGTAAAAGTTTACATCCTCTAGGAGAGGAGTCTGGAGAGCAGTCTGGAGACTAAGAGCACTACTTAAAGTCTAAGAGCTTTTAGAGAACTCAGAAGGTGTCAGATGAGTTTCTGGATCATCAGAAGATCTAGGTTTCTGTCTCCAAAGCATAGAGTTCAGTCTTTGTTTCTTAAGCTGCAGTTTTCATGATTTTTAGGCTGTCCTTCAACTAGCCTTTTATGTTATACATGAAATTCAGAATCCCTTTTACAAAGTAGGGACCTGAGCCTGAACTGACGCCAGGACTTCTGATTGCCTAGCTTGGAAGTTTGGTCTTGTAGGAGAAATGTGAGAGCCCATGCAGGGTCCCACAAAGGTGGTTCGTGCCCTGTATGCTGTTCTTCTCAATCTCTCAACTCAGGGACAAAATAACAAACGACTTCAGGGCTGCTTCAGGTTGTTTATTCTAAAGTTATCAAAAGTTCTGGAACACAGTGTTACCACTGATTCCAGGTGCCGAAAATGGCCGAAGTAGAACAGTACAGAGGGTTTATATAAGGTTTATCAACAAATAGAATGATTCTACGTACATTATTATGTTTATAAGTCCAATAACTATCACTATTATTAACAGGTCTTTTCTAAACTAAATTCTCTCTACCAATCGCTACCTGATAGGAACTGAGGTCACAGAAAAAGGGAAGAAGAAGGGGAACAGGGAAAATAGGGAAGAAGAAAGGGCCAACTCCCTAAAATCTCCATCTTGGTCCCATATTAACATATGAGACAATTTTTAAACTACAAGCCTATCTTTCTATAACACTTCAAACATTCAGTTTCTCATTTCTTTGGTGTTTGCTGTTCACCCAGGAGTGGGGGCAGTTTTTCCCAAGGGCTCATCTTGATGGCAAAGCCTTCTTGTGGGGCTTTGGGGATGACCCTGGACCCCAGGAGAACAGGCAAAGCCCTGGAGCTTTGCTGATCCCCAACAATAAAAAAGACTCACATTCCTCAGTGTCTCATTGTAACGTATTTATTTACCATCTGCACATCTTAAATGACACTTTTTGAGAGGAAGATGAGACACAGTGTATTGTGCTTAGAACCTACTGATCTCTACAAAGTCCTCTGTTCCTCGCCCTGTCAGATAGTCTCAGTCTCCCACATCTTGCTAGATGAAGTCCAAATTCTACCTGAAAGGAAACATTCAGCCCACGGCTCGCTCCCACTCCCCACTGAGCTGAGATTGCTGCAGTCTTTCCTGCTGAGCCTCAGCTGCAGGGGCAATCTGTGCCCACAAATAACAGCACAGTTGTTTGGGCACGGAGTGGTTCCTTTTTGCAGCAAGACAGGCTCCATGCGATATAGAAAGTGGGATCTTTCTGTAATGAGGAAGCTCTCAGAAAAAACACCAGCACAAAACAGAACAACAAAATAATAATTTTAAACCTCTTTTTCTTTTGGTAGGAAAAGAGCTCTTACACCTATTAATGATATCAAGAGGATAAAATGTTGAAATTATATAATACTTTCAGAGATCTTTTTATTGTGTTATTGTGTTAACTGCTTTACAGAATATGCAGTATGACAGGTGCACATCTTTTTAATGTTAAAGATGAAAATACGCTAAAAGAAAATGTCTTATAAATTGAAGATTACCAGAGGCTGGTAACAGCAAATAAATATCCCTAAAAAGATACTGAAAATTCTATTTCAAACAATTGAGCTCCCAGCTCTTAATTTTTTTGGGTTTCACTGACAGTTTATGAGTCCTGTGAGTTTAGTCGCCTGGACACTTTCGTAATCTCTCAGAGGATGCAAACACAAGGAAAATAGTCTAGAAAAGTAAATAAATTACCTTTATGATCAGTGTAAAAAATGTAACTCCAGAAGATAACATATGAGAATTACTTCTGCCATTACCTATTTTATCAGTGTGCATTTTAAAGGAAATCTTTAACAGACCCCAGGTTATAAAACACTGCTGATTACGAAACACCTTTTATGTGACTCTTCTAGATAAGTCAAGAACAGGGCTAAAATATTAAATGAATCATCTTTTCATGTATAATTTATAATCAAGTAGATTGCAAATGAAAAAAGTAATTGACTAGCTTATTCATTATTAATTGAAAACGAATTAAAGGTTTTGTAAGTAGACAATGTGAGAAATTTTCAGTGAGCCCTATAAAACAAAGAAAATAGATTTTAAAGAGCTGTATTAAAAAAGAGAATTTAATCTGCATTCATACATTATATGTCAGATTATTAAAGGCCTCTGTATATCTTTCTCTTTAATTTGTTTCTTTCCTGAGTATCTGACAGAAAAATTTCTGCAACTTTAAAGCACAATATTTCTCTTTCAAATTATTGAGCTATATGAACAACCAAAATAGATAATTCTTACAAAGTGGTGAATTTTGATAAACTTCTTGCCACCATGCCATAAGGATGATTTGAGGCTATGGAAGATACCTGTATATTGAATTCTTTGTTCCTTGTCTTCTTTACTTGCTCAAAAGAAAATAGATGAAAAAAGATGAAAGTATTTGAAGGGACATCCGTTGAAATTAAAAGTGAGAACAGAATGTTGCTCCTTCCTTCTCTAAGAACAATTTAAAATATTCTCTTTCCACAGCATCACTAGACATGTAGGACAATCTTTTTGGGAGCTCTGGATAGATTTTTGCTGCATGGATTTAATTAGTTGTTATCATCTCTTCATTGGTTCAACACTTTCATAGATGATATCAGGGCATCTTAAGTTCATGAATTTTAATAGTTCTAATAAATATGCAATGAAGTGACAGCAGTCTATTCTACTCTGGATCAAAGACACAGACTATCCTTCAAGTTCAGATTTAATTCTTAAGTTCTTGTCTTTCTGAGATATTCCATTCTTCATAAAAGAAACAAAACAGACGTTTGTCTTTTGTTTGTTTATTTGTTTTTACTTAGATAATATTTCTTGTTTTGAACATCCTTGAATTTTTCATTTTCATTTGAAAAACTTCAAGTTCAGACGATTCTTAAAGTTACTTTTTTTTTCCCTACATAATTTTTTAAAATTTAATTTACAAAGAAACTTTCACTGACCCAAAGATAGGATGAGTCATATTTTTTGTTATTGTTGTCTAACCACACTGTAAGCACTTCTCTCTGGACTCAAGCTCCTCAGGAGAAATTAAAATCTTAGAGCAGAGTTTGACAAATCAGCATTTTGTCAGGGAAGAAAAAATATTTCACCACTAGAAAATTTTCAGCACTTTAATTAAGGTGACTTGTGTTAAGACAGGAATTAGAAATGATCTCTAAATCTTTCCATTCCCACTGCTTGCCTTCTGTTTGACCCCTTCTTGTGTGTATAGCATGGAAGCCTGAACTGCTGTGAAAAATTGCTCCTGGAAAGATGGCACTGATACTTAGAAACTAAATTGTAGATAATCCTTGTCTACAGAAAACAGTTTTTAAAATAGTGTTGCATGTTTCCCCTTGTTCTGTTGAAAATGAACAAGCTTTTAAAAGGGAAAACCTATGGATTTGCTAAAATCAATCCATCATAAATGTAATGCATGAATTTTTGTAAATTGAGGTGAACATCCAAACGTACATTTAATAGAAGAAAACCTTGCACAGTTGAAGTCTCATACTGGATTTTGTCTAGCAGAACAGGTCCAGAAAAAACCACAGATTTAACACCTGTATCATCTTCACTTTATTGCACTTTATAATTAATGAAGGGTGAACATAAATCCTTTCAGCTTTGTAAATAATTTTTCTTTTTTATTGTCATTTTCCTTTTGTAAAAGTAAAAGGATTAACATAGAATTGGAGCAAGAATAGGAGTAAATCAAAAATAGAATATCAAAATAAGACATAAGTAAAATTGCAAATAGAAAGGATACTTTTGAGATGTTGCTGAAAAACTGTCTGTAACTCCTCAACATCAATTCAGCATTAAAAAGCAGGCATTCTTTATTACAGCAATGGATGCACAAGGGGATACCTCCACCAAAATCGTACAGAAAAAGTACAGAAAAAGCTGTAGTTCCCTCTGGTGGTCTCTAGAGTTCCTAGAGCTCAAAGTTATACCTGATCAGTCGAAACCCAAATATGGAGCTGAGTTGGCATACCTAGGGTGGTTCATTATTTTGCAAGGCCCTTCTTGGTCAATGTTGAACATGATCCTACAAAATAAGCATTGTAAGTTTCCTTAGGCTAATGATTTTGTAGAATAAGCATTGTATTTTTTTCCCACCAGGTGAACAAATAATTCTCCATCTGGCTACAGAGAGACACGTTAGAAAAGGCAGAAGTGACAGGTTTCACAGCCATTGGGCTCTCTTTCAAATGTGATAAATCCAAAAATCTTTCACTGCTTATATAGACCTACAAGAAATAATACATTTTCCTCCATTTAACTAATAAAACATGTTTTCTAGTTTAATTTTAGGACTAAGCATATCTAATTTTCACTTAGACACTCAAATCAAGAATACTTCAAGAAACCCAAGCAACTGAAGATGAGCTATATCTTGACTTTGTATTCCTACAGACAATGCTGGAAAAGCTAAGCCATTTTTTATACCTGGCTAGAAGCTCCATTGTAAATGCTTGGCCTTACAAGAGAAAAAAGAATGGTATTTACCTAGATAAAAATACTTCCCTTAATTCTTTCTTAAAAGAATGGAGAGAGAACCAAGTTGTATAATTTATATTCTTTTCTCTATATTTTTTTGAAAGTATGCTTAACAAGAGTATCCTTTATTAGCTTTTTGACTTCTGTTTTATATATAT
>VZRF01010019.1:221698-277288 GCA_013396875.1 Vireo altiloquus
AAATTCCCAAACTAGATTATTTAATAATTTTGTAATTTGTAAGTGGATACACTTATCTCTACTGTACAAGATTTCTCAATTATATAATATATTATTATATAATAATAATTATGACAAAATATTTCTGGTAATTAATCTGAGAAATATTGCTATGAACTACATAAGAACATAGTAAATGCCTATTTGTCTTTTAATTTGAAGAAATAGAAAATATTACACACATGTAATTATTTTCTTTGAGGACAACCTTCTCACCTAAATTATTCATTTGCAGCTTTAGATTTAGGTAAGGATCAAAAAATTCTTCTGCAGGTAATAATCGTAAACTGCATCAACACTGGAAGCTGAATGTGCTGTGTGATTATCAAATTACAGTCCCTCCTTCACAGAATTCCCCTGCATTTGAGAAAGATGAAACATTTTCCCTGACTCTTGGTAGAGACTCAAATAAAATAAAGTAAGGTGTTTGTGTTTCAGTCCAAACATAATTAAGAGTATTGTGACAGTGTTCACCCAGAGAGCAGTTTCTGTGAACACAGAAGTGAAGATCTAACTGTGATAAATTTACAGTAGATGTAAACAAAAGATCTCAACCAGTTTCTGACACTAACCTGCACAAGTGCAGTGTTCTTCTCGGGAATTAACAACATCCAGAAAAGATCTGAATAATGGAAACTGTTGACCAGAGAATTCATAGGAACCTGATTACCCCTGATTGTGCAGAACTACGCATTTACTTCAGCTACCTAATGACGAACCCAAAGGAAACTAATTAAAGGACAAGAAAAGGACAAGATTTAAATAACAAGACCTGCTTCAGAAATATGATTGATATTTTAATCCAGCAAATAGTTTTGTGGCAGGCTGATGAGTCTAAAAGAACTAGAAGGTTGATGAGAAAACAAAATAATAGAATCTCATAATCAAAAATCATATTATAATGCATAACAGAATTGATCTGAAGTTCTTGTTTCTTTACACTTTAGTCTGGAAATTTTAACATACCTCTATTATACTGGGACTCACAAGAAAGGAAAGGCAGAGAATTCTTATCTTTTTTATTTAGCAGTCTTTTAGGGGACAGCAATTTTCTTTTTCACTCTTCTACACACCAACTGACCCCGTTCTGGTAGAAACAGATGAAAAAGTGCAGTAAAAGCTATCATTCTGGGAAAAAAAATAAAACAAAACCCTGTACATCAGCTGCACTAAATGTCTGATTATGGAGAAAGATACTCTTCGTGGAAGATCATCACTGTTAACAGCAGGGACGCAGGGAAATAATTCAAAGATATTAAGCCTATACTGAGTCCATCAGTGTCCCTGAAATTTGATAAATTGCTTTATCAAGAGAAACGCTATAGTACTTGCTGTAACTATTCTTTAACTTTGTAGATAATATCTAGTTCTTTACATGTAGGAAGTAATGCAGTTTATCGGATTTTGTAGATTTCTGTTCTTAGATGTTAAAATAGCCCAACACAGCATCTCTCAATCAGGTCAATATTTACTCTAGCAATTATCCTCCTTTATTCCCTAGAACCAGGCCAGCTAAAACCCATCTGTCCATCTTTGGATTGACATTGCGCTCATCCAGTATAATTATAATTGTAACTTAAGAACAGATTACTCAAATCACAAACCACATGTCAGACTATAAGTATGCACCTTTTGCATAGCTTGATGAAAGCTCTGTGCCTTTCTTCCTTTTGGCTGGCTGGAACACCATAATATGTATAATATGTATAATTGCCAAAACTGAAAGTAAAGAAGCTTTTGTGATGCTATTATCAGCTTTTCTCACAGCCTTGCAGAATCACATATGCCATTGGGTTTTGTGCAATATGTTACACTACAGTTATAACCTATCATGTAATAATATAATTCCGTAGAAATAAAGTTATTAATGTCACCATGAAAGTTGAGAAAGAAGAAGTTCCTATTAGGAACTGCCAGTGAAACATGGAAGGTTTACTGGGTATACTTTTTTCCTTAGCAATATCTTACATTATGTGTTAGTTGTGCAGTAAAATAATATGAAATAATTTATCTGATCTTGCAGGACGTATATCCTGCTATATTAAATTTTCAGGTTTTATCCAGTTTGAAGTAGATTTACAGAACATTTTGAAGAACAGCTGCTTATCTGTTTAAAATGTTTCTTAGTGATTTTATCAGATTCCAGTAAGTGCAAATATACATGTTTTAAAAAGAAGGGGCTCAGTTAGGCCATTGTGAAAATTAATTTTGAGCTGAGAGTGAATACAAGACATATGCTTTGTCCAAAATATAGGGGGGGGTTTATTCAATTACTGTCAAAAATATATCAAGTAAGGAAAGTTGAGATGACTGATTGGATAGATACATTTTCAAGTGGGAAAACACATCAAAATTTTGCTTGCCCTGTCATCGCTTTTATTTGCTTAATTACTTATTTAATATTAAAGCTTGACTGTCATGAAAGTCATATAAGTTCAATTTCTCTTACCTTTGAAAGGAGAGTGTCAGCATAATTTCCTGGAGAGGAATAAAAGTGCTCAAATTTCAGGAAGTAAACATCAGATATTGTTGGAATGTGCTTTGTTTGAGGCATTGAACTGTGCTGTGTGCAGGTGCCCAGGCGCCAGCAGCAGAGGCTGCAGGGACGGCCTCTGTGAGGAGAGGCTGGGGCTGCCCTGTGCTGAGCACAGCTGATTCCAGCTGGCTCCATCCCGGACCCACCACAGGGCACAGCTGAGCCCCTCAGACAAGCTGGTACCACCTCTGAGAAAACATGTTTAAAACATAGAGAACAGTGAGGAATGAGAAAAAAATACCACCACGAGAAAAAGCCCTGATAACATAAAGGCCAAAGAATAAGGAAAGGGAGGAGATACTCCTGATGCTGGAGCAGGTGTTTCCCCAGCAGTCTGTGGAGAAAACCATCCTTGAGCAATATGCCCACACTGGAGGCCATGGGGGATTCCACACCACAGCTTGTGAACATTTCCTGAAGGGACTGCAGTTGTGTGGAGACCCCAAGGTGGCCAGAGACAGAAGCTGGGAGTGAAAGAGTGAAGCTGAGTCTCTGAAGAACGGATGTGGTGAAGATTCCCAAAGAGAAAATTAAAAATTCCACTCTATTTAGTTGGCAATAAACGAAGTTAAATTAAATTTTCCCAAGTCAAGTTTGTTTTTTCTGTGACAGTAATTGTATTTGCTTGACCCATGAGATATTTAATTTTCTCTCCCCATCCCACTGAGGTGGAGAAATGAGACAGCCCAAAACTGTACACAATATCCGAGGTGAGGCTGTACCAGCACAGGGCAGAGCAGGACAATCCCCTCCCTTGCCCGGCTGGCGATGCTGTGCCTGATGCCCCCCAGGACATGCTTGGCCCTCCTGGCTCCCAGGGCACTGCTGGCTCATGTTCAACTTTTTGTCGACCAAGATTCCCAGGTTCTCCTTCCACGGCATTGCTTTCCAACATCTCATTCCCCAGTCTGTACGTCCATGGTTTTCCCATCCCAAGTGCAGAATACATCACTTTCCCTTGTTGAAGTTCATATAGTTGGTATTTTATTATTATTATTATTATTATTATTAATAATAATAATAATAATTATACTATTACTAACACTATTATTATTACTATTACTATTACTATTACTATTACTATTCCTATGCAATCAGAAATTTATCTAAGTTAAATATTTAAAAGAATGAAGACTTAGAGGTATCTTTTGAGGTTCACCATTTCTAGGCACTAATCAGCAGTTTCTAAGCAAGGTTGATGACAAGTATTTGACACCTAAAATTCAAGACTGCGCTCACACTAGAGCCTTGATTCTGAAAAATACCTGTGGATTTGTTCTTTGTCACCTGGCTTTATGTTTTGGAGCAGAAATCTGATCCTATCCTTCATGTCATGACATCATCAGATCTGATTTTACATCTAAATGTAAAAATTGTAATGCTTTGAATTTGACTGAACAAATGTCTTTACTGTACAATTTATTTATGTAAGCCATAGACATAGATATAGTTATGTAGTAGAGATATAATGAACACATAAAATTTGTGAGAACTCTATACTGCTTTTAGGGTTTTTGGTGGGTTTTAAGCTGGAAGCAAGAGAATTGAAATGCAAAAATGGAGAAGGAAGTAGTCTCAGAAGCCTAGAGTAGCTGCATTTGTCAGTCTCTTCCACCATAAACCAGAAGACTTTCTTTTGCAAACTGGAGGTCTCCTCTTTCAAAAGTGACACCTCTCCTTTATGTACTTTCTCTCCATGCTGTGAGTAAGAACTGGGAAAATGCCTGAGGCAGGGGGAATGATCCTCTATAACCAACCAAACAAACAAATTTTGAGCTGGTCTCTTTTGCTGTAGTTTTTGTTTTGCTGTATAGATTTTCACGTTGACACCTTTATTTTACAGGCACTAGACACTGCCATTTTGAGAGTGTTGTAGACATTCTTTTAGACTCTCCTGTAGTAAGCTCTCTGGTTAAAATATTTAGGAGATACAAGAAAATGTTTTTTTAAAAATCATAAAGATAACTAGATTTTTCAGCCTTAGAATTCTAAACAAACAGTTTGGAACTATAGAAGTAAGTCTTTTAGAAATACATAATCCCTGTAAATATTCTTGCTATCTCTCTTGCATTGTGAGAAACTGGGAATGTTTGATTACTTGTTCTACTTTAAAGAAAAGTCATAACAATGTATTATTGTACAAGTATTATTGTATATGATAAATGTGTATTAATTTTACACATTTAAAACTTGAATCTTAAAATTCCACTAATATATTTTTAATAATTTATTTAATATATAAATTTAACACAATAGTCTGGAGGGTTTTTTTAACTAAAATATCTCATAACTTCAAATTTTGGATGTAGAATGAAATTATGGGTTATGAAAAGCAGCAGTCACCCAATTCAGGAAATTCTCTTGTGTTTACACTGTGGTCTTCATATGTTTCCCTGGGCATTTTCTCTAAGGGTGCAACTTCAATTCCTTCAGTTGGAGCATCTAGTCATGCATGATAGAGAATGTTTTGGAAAAGAACCTGGCTGCAAGACAAAAGGAATCTTTAGAGAACTCTGAGAGCTTTGTGGTCTGGATGAAAATCTCCACAGAGTACAGAGAATCACCTCTGAAGCACAGTTTTTTGCCTGATTTGTATTTAATCCTGGAAAAGGATACATTAGCTATTTTATCTGTCCTGACAATCAACATTTTTCAATCTATCTTTAAAATTGTGTCCACCTCTCATACACATTTTTTATGTTATCTAACCATACATATATATACGTTTGCATCTTTCCTTCGTGTTCTCATCATTGAAGGTTTTGTGCTCTGGTATAATTTCTGATAAAAACATGCACTTTTATCTTGCTGATAAAAGCAAGAAATGGCTGTTTGTCCTTATTCCATCTTTCAGACTAAAACAACAACAAAGAATTGCCTCTGCATTTAGTAGAAGAGGGATGAGCATGCATTCTTTCATTGCTAATTTCTTTACCCAGTATGACCAGAGGAAAATCATGAAGGAGAACAAAAGAGGGATTAAATAAAAAAAGCTTATTGAAACATAAGTGTGTGCTTTCTGAAGAAACGGGAGTTTATTGACAACACTGTGGTATGAGACATAAGAAAAAACAATTCTCATGTTATCTGTGAACAGAGCAGCAAGGGCATTATTAAAATCTCAGTTCACCAGTATAAAATGCTGAGAGCCACATACTATGAGGATTTGACCCTGAAATCTACCTCTATTTTGTGCCCAATAATTATTTTGAAAGTGTTCCCCATCAAATACAAATACAAAATAGCCAAGAGTTTGGAGCACTTTACTTGAAGGACTTTAGGTTTGGGTCATTTCCAGCTTTAGATTTCTTTAACCTCTAACATAAAATACAGTCTGTAAAAGGTTTGCTTAAAGCATTCAGATCTTATCCTCCATTACTTTGAGACAGTCTTAAAAGCTTCCTGATTATTACTAGCCTTTGAAATACACTATCATGACTCTTAAAATAATAATTCTCAAACCTATCTATGCAAATTCTCTGGCCTCTGCTCCACCAGGCTTGCAAAAAAAAGCAACAAACTTCACTATTCATCCATTAATGAAAAACACAATTCAATGAGACCTCTCCTATATCTGCATAATTCCAGCTCATAACAGTTAGATTAGCTGTTACATTATTGTATGAGCTGGGAAAACAAAGCACAGAAAATTTTTAGGAGCTTGTTTAATCCAAAGCTCTAGCCTGTTCTTATGGTTTAGGTATCCTAAGAAACAAACAAATCTCAAATGAATGGTTAAATTTTTTAATTCCTGTAACATGCTTGAAGTGAAGAGAAATTATTAATGATCTAGGCAACATCCACGATGGAGAAAATCAAGGAAATTAATGTAGGAAGGTAAACAAGACTGTTGGTGGCTCAACACAACCATCTAAGTTGGAAAGCAATAAAGAGTGAAAGAATATGTTTTTGGAGAGTGCAGTCTATGCAGGGATTTCTGACTCAGTGTAGAAGTGGAATTGTGGGTAGAGACCAGGCCACCAGTCGAGATCCAGACATGTCAACCAGTCCTACCAGTGGACTGATATCACAGGAGGAGGAACCTAGACTAATGTGAGTCTGATGTGTGTGGGTGTTGTAGAATGAAATAGAAAATAAAATGTACAATAAAAACCTTAGAATGAAAAAGCCATCCACTGTTTCTTCCCATCCTATCTCATGACTAAATTTTACATTTTCTTTTACCTGTCACACATCATAATAATTTTTTGTGTCTGTCAGTAGTGGGAGAAATGAACAACACACAAATTCCCCTATGACACACTCATTATCAGAAAAACTATTCCTCACAAAACAGTAGAAATTTAAGCCTTACCTCTGAATAATTAACCTTCGAAATGGCAAGGATCAAAACATATGTCTGAAACACTAACAAGATATAAACAGATGAAGCATGCAGTATAGGTCTTAAAATTTCTGTTCATTGGATATTACATTGTACTTCATAAGTTATTTATGGACCCCCACTGAAATTAGGAAAAAAAAAAAAAAGAGAAAATCTGGGTTCCAACACAGTGAAATTTTAAATGGAAAATGACACCTAAACATGATAGAGCTAGCATTTAAATTGCTTAGTTTGGAAAAGAATTTTAAGATCACTTACTCCAACCACCAACCCAGCATTGCAAAGTCCACCACTTAACCACGTCCCTAAGTGCCACATCTACATGCCTTTTAAATACCACCAGGGATGGTGACTCAACCACTTTCCTGGACAGCCTGTTCCAATGCTTGATAACCCTTTTGATAAAGATGTTTTTCCTATTATTCAATCTAAACCTCTTCTGTCACAAGTTGTCACCATTTCCTCTTGCCCAGTCCTTTGTTACTTGGGAAAAGAGGCTGATCCCCACCTCCCTTCATGTAGTTTAGGCATGGCACTCAGGTGGATCTACCCCATGACCTACTCTGGCACCAAGGTGAGACTGACAGGCCTACAGTTCCTTGATTCCTGCTTCCAGTTCTTTTTGTAGATGGGCATCACAAAGGCTAATCTCCAATGAACTGGGACCTCTTTGGTTAGCCAGGACTGCTCGTAAGGGATTGAAAGTGTCTTCATGAGTGAAAGCTCAGAACACTTGGGTGGATCCCAGCTTGTGAATAGACTTCTGTATGCCTAACTAGTGTAGCAGGTTATGGACCATTTCCTCCTAGATTATGGCAGTTTCGTTATTTTCACATCCTTGTGTTCTAGCTCAGGGGGCCGTGTACCCTGAGAAAACCGGTCTTACTGTTAAAAATCAAGGTAAAGAAGGCACTGAGTATTTTGGTCTTTTTCTCATCCTTTGTCACTGTTTCCCTCTGAATCCAAAAAACAACTGCAAAATTCCTTAGCCCTCTTTTTTTCGCGAAGGTATTTGTAGAAATGTTTTATTGCCTTTTACAGCAGTACCCAGATTATACTTGGACTTTGGTCCTTCTAGTTTTCTCCCTGCATAGCCTCATGACAACCTTTTAGATATTCTGAGTTGCTTGCACCTTCTTCCAAGGTCTTTCTCAGTCAATCTCCTATATGGGCCAAAGTCTACCTTCTGGAAGTCCTGGAAGGCTGCAGTTTTGCTGACTCCCATCCTTCTCAGAGAATTGAAAATTTTATCATTTCATGATCACTGTGCCCAAGGCAGCCTGCAACCATCCAATCCCCCAAAAGTACTCTGTTCACAAACAAAGGACCATCAGGATGTCTTCCCTAGCTGGCTCATTCATGAGCTCTATCAGGAAGTTATCTTCGACATAGCTCCTGGAATCTCTTAGGCTGTTTCTTTGCTACTGTGTTGTATTTCCAGCAGACGTCTGGTAAGTTTCAGTCCCCCACAGGAACAAGGACTAGTGATTGGGTAACTTCTCCCTGCTGCTTATCGAATATTTCCTCTGTCTCTTCATTGTGATTTTATGGTCTGTAACAGACTGCCACCAGGATATCTGCCTAGCTATCTTTCCGCCTGGTTCTTACCCATAGCACTCCACCCTAATAGTGCCATCATTAAGTGGTAAACAATTAAAACTATCTCCAACATACAGGACTGCCCATCTCCTCTCCCTCCTTATTTGTGTCCTCTGAAGAGTTTATAGCCATTCATTGCAGCATTCCAGTTGTGAGAATTGTCTCAGCCTCTCTCTGTGATGATATCTCTAATAGTTTTCCTTCTGTGCAGTGGCTTCCAGATCTTTTTTCTTGCCGCATGCATTGGAGGAGATACACTTCGGTTGGGTTGCTGATCCCACCAGCTTTTTGGAGGGAGAAAGCCTACTTCCTGTGTGATTATTCTCAGTCATTTCCATGATTTACAAGTCAATAACCCTTGTGTCTTCATGGCTGCCTTGATCCCCATCCCCTGCTTCACTGAGATGGCACACTGAAGGACCTCCTCAGCACAGTCCTCGAGCATTGGCATGCCTCCTCCAGGCTTGTATCTAGTGAACCTGGTTTTACTCCTTTCCCACTTCAACACTAGTTGAAAGCTTTTTAAATTAGGTCTGCTAACCCTTGTGCAAAGATCCTTTTCCCCCTTTGAGACAGGTGTACTCCATCTGTTTCCAGCATGCTCAGTGTTGTGTAAACCAAACCATGATCAAAACCCTAAATTCTGCTGGTTTGTTCAGCTAATGTTCATCTAAACAGAGACAGAAATACTACAGATGAAGAACATGTAACATAGGAAAATATATTCCCAGTGTAGTAAATAGAAGAAATTTGGTGAGCTTAATAATTGATCTTCTTGAAGAGAATACTAGGTATATTTAATATACTAAAAAAATTTTCCAACCTCCTTACCCTGGCATTCTTCACACTTAAAAATAAAAGGACTTAGACAAGTCCTCCTTGTCCCACATTTGCATGGCTCTTACTTAGAAAAATTAGATTACACACTAGCTTGAAGTAAATTCATGCAGTTAATACATTTATCTTTAAAGAACCAGATGGTCAGTTTAGTATTTAAAGAACAGTTAAAAAATTTAAATCTTAAATGAGTTTCAGTCACTATTGTTTGTGGGTTTGTGCCTTATAAATACTATTTTAAATATAAGTTAAATATATAATTTAAAACAAACACACAGCCCCCCCCCCCATCCCATGTGTATTTTGTTCCATCCTTCATGCTTCTCTCTTCTTTCTCGCTGTTATAAATTTCTGGAGTGTTTAAACACTGTGTCTTGCAGCAAATTTGTTAGCAGTAGTTTTATTGCCTTCATACTGCATCATTATTTTTTTTGCCCCAAGACAGTATGTCAGTCTTTCACTTTTTCATTTGATTGATTCTTTTTAAAAGAAGGAAGAATGGAGAAGAGTTTGTCACCAACATCTTGTTTTCAGTTGTTTTCTTATTAACCTGATTGAAATGGTTTACCCCAAGAATGCTTCTCCAATCAAAGTGTATATTTATTAAGAAGTTTTCAGTACCTAAAAGCAAACAGATAAGCTTATCCGTAGGAAAGGATGTAATGTGAGCACTGGCTATGAGACAGGATTTGAGCACCATGTTTTTAAGGGAACGTTTTAGACTTTGCAGAAGAAAAAAATCTTTATATTATTAAATGTATACTAACATACATACTAATACATACTATACATACTAATGTATGCTGCTACATATTTCTGCTTTTTGTTTATTTACCTTCCAAAATTTGACCTTGGGTGTTCTCTTTGGGCTTCATTCCAAGTGACTGAATCAAATTTTTTCTTGTTCTGGCAGCCAAATGAGTGAGACACGGAGAGGAAGGAAGGAGAATTGTGTTCCAAATGGATCTGCTTTTTCTCAAAGAGAAAAATGAAGAGCTCAAAAGTATAAGAAAGGCAGAACACAGAGTTATTTGCCTTGTTCCCTTGAAAAGAAAAGGAAATAGATTAGAAATGCATTTTAAATAAATCTCTCTGCTTCTGTCTCTTTTTCCTCATAACACCCTGATAGAGAGATCATTCATGTCCCTTTAAAATCTTGAGGGAACTTCTTTACCATGAAATTTTAGTCAGTTTGTCACAGCCAAAGTCCCTCAGGAAAAGTAAGGGAAGATAAAATTCCTTCTGGAGCTGGTGGGTGCATCTGATAGGTTCCACAATAACCCAGAAGGGCTTGCCCCTAGGTGTCAGTGCTTGGCCCTGATTCTGCAGTATTCCTAGGCTAGGGGCATTTTAGCAGAACTGCCCACAAATTCTAAGAATTCAGGAAGTCCATTTTTACAAGAAAATTACTTTATATAAAACAAAGACAACAATTACTACAGGAGAAAATGTTAAATGTGCATAGATTGCAAATGGCATTAATGAAACCAAATGGCATAAATGCCTGATTTCTTGTTAATGCTGCTTCATGGGAAGACTAGTAAGGGGAGTGTATCAGCCATCACATTGAAACAAGTTTGAAGAAATAAAATAGTTTGGAGCAAGATTTTGTTAAACTAATATGATAAAATTTCAAATATGATTGTTTTGAAAGAGACTATACATTTGTTATTTCCTTTTAAGGCAAACAATGCAACACAGTTGTCAAAAATATTGTTCTCAGATTCACTCTGTTGTTTTAAATTATTTTTTGAGGGAAAAAACCCATTATTAGCTTCCTTTTTTGTGCAATTTTCTTTCCTTGTTTATGTGTTAAAATGCTAATTGTTTTTGTTTGTTATTCTTGTAGTGAGTCTTTCTAGTCTACTGAAGCTACTATTTATACCTGACATTTATTCCTTTCTCCCTGAACATCTCTCTGCATCAGATTCCAAATGAAGCTTGTTCCTGGAAACACTCCAAATTATTATGACTATTGAATGTAGCTGAAACAACAGGGTTCCAATTTTGAAAGTTCACCATGAAATTCTTATTTTAATCTCACATGTTCCTAAAAACCTGTTATTCAAAATGTGGGTGCCTAGGTCTCCTTATATTCTTATTAAATCAAATAACTGGGTGAGCAGTTCAATACTGCAGGAAGGGAACTATGCTAGCAAATGTCAGTGCTTGGTACGATTCATGATGTTATACTGTTCATCATTCGCTCAGTAGCAATGTTTTCTTCTATATTTTTTCTCTGTGCAGACAGTGTAAGCACAGTAAATGATCTGCAAAATATAGATTTTCTTTTGTCTTGATTGGTTTCTTGAGTGGAAGATTCCTTAAAAAGAAACTTCTAATACTGTACTTGTCAAAGTTGTGTAAAAAATAAAAGACAAAGTTGGAGAGAAAAATAAAACCCCGAGGGACCAGAACGAAACTGAAAATGGATGAATGAGAACAGAAAATTATATTTTAAAGCACTACACATGTTAGAAGAGAAAAAAAAATAAAAAAGAAAACCTCAAAGACTGAAAGCTAGAAAATTGAATGAAAGAAAAATAATTCTTTTTATTAAGACAGAAACATAAGGTGATGTATGGGGCTTCACAAGGTTTGTAGATATAGAATCAATCTTTAGGCTGGATCATTGCAGCCATTTCTTTGAACATGTATACAACTAAGTTTGTTGTGATTCTGGGTAGATGAAAAGACAGAAAATGCTTTTGCCTGAAGAGCCAGTGAACACAAGTCCAATAGTACCTCTGGAACAAAAGGGTTTAAATGTATACTTTTTCTGGCCCAAGAGAAATCTTCTCTTTCTCTCTGCATATACCCACAAAGTCTGCAGAAAAGATTCAGCTGAAGAAATGAACACAAAAAAGAGCAAAATCTCATTAACAAAAAGCAAACAAGTTTTGCTTGAGATTCCAGATTTATCTAATAGCCAAGTGGCTGCTATTATGTCTGAGATATTCCCTACAGGCCTTGTGAACCCAAAAATTCCACCCTGCACTTCCAAGAAGAACAATAACCATCATTAGTAAGCCCCATAATACGGGTAACTAAAGCACAAAGTCTTCTATTTCCTAAATTGATGCTGGGTTGGAATTACTCTTGTTGTGAATAGAACGTATACAACCCAGCTATTAAACTGAAAGACTATGCAATCTGCTTTGGTCAGTATTTCTGTATGCTATAAGAAGATTTAATTTCCACCTTCAAATTGTTTTTGACAGTGAATAATACATGATGGTCATGCACATAATCACTTTCAACTTTGAACATCGTCACAATGATACTGTTTATGGAGAGGATAACTACACTCAGAATGAGTACATCAACCCAGTTTGAGTTATTGGTGGACACACTAATAAAACTAGGATGATCATCTGTTCCTGCTTTCTTTGTGGAGGAATTTGGCTTAGGAAACATTTACTCTCTAGAAAAGACGGCACTGACCAGCAGCTCTGTGGTACTTCATTTGCCTCCAGCAGGAAATCTCCTGACATCTACCTCCAGCTGGATTACAGATTGATCCCAAATGGAATATTGGCCCTCTTTGAAGAAAGATCATTTGTTTTAGTTCTGAATGCAACAGTGTTTTGATGCTGTCACCTTTCACAGGGCAGAAATTCACCTGATTTTGTGCCACTTGCCCATTTTCATTCTGAGTTTGGTAGGAGCTAGAAGGTATTGCCTTACAGGGAGGTGAAATCTACTTTGTATTTGTTGGATGAGATGCCTCGTGGAAACCAGGCCATGAAGGCAAGATGTCACTAGGCATTAAATGCTGAGTGATATCTTGCCTCTCTATTAAATGCAAACCCTTAAATACAAGTAACATATCTCTTTCCTGCACAGGTTGAAGCTCCATAACTAGGGTATTATTCTGAGAGATATGGACAGACACTCCTTCAAAAAAAAAATTTCACCTAGATTTCTTGTGTTCTGCTTGACTGTTATAACCTTTGTGCAATAGATGTAAGCAAACACCAGCAGATTTTTAAACAAGATTCAGCTGATGACATAGTTTTGTACGTATATGAGTTGATTTTGTTTGTGTGTTTGTTTTTTTCCTTTGTTTTTCCTACTTGCCCTAGGAAATTAAATATTCCGTTCAGGTTAGTTTATTTCTATAACAGTTATCTTCTTAAAAAAATAGCAATCAGGTGGGAAGGAAGGAAAAAAGGCACATCTTTTATGAAGTATTTTACCTTCTGTGCAGTATTCAGAATGAAGCATCAATCATTATTGCATATATAAAAGAAATGTTTGGACTGGGCATTGTATGGGGAAATCCTACCACACAATATCAAGGACAAAGACTCACAGATAGAATAATGAACCACACACAGGCATTCAAGATGGAAAATGAGACTACAATGACTAAAAGCTGGTGAAAATAAGCATTATCGTATAACTGTAGCACCATGGCAATCTCTGTATCAGCATTATTTTAAGGAGCATCCCAAAATTAGAATTTCAGTTAGAGAATGTTTATAAAGTGTACACTAATTTTAGTACTTAAAAATAACAAAAAATACACAGAGTGGATAATGTTGGAAGGGATCACTGGAAGTCAACCTCCCCACTCAAGCAGGATCCCCTGAAACACATTACTCAGGATTGTATCCAGACAGCTTTTAAATATCTCCAGATATTTAAAAAGTGATAAAGTGTCAAAGGACTTGCCAAGTAGATTGGGTCCTCCTTCTTGCCCTCTTTGATGACTGAGGTGACATTTGTTTTCTTAGAGTCCTCATGCACCCCCATATGTATCTCCTGCATATGCATTTCAGCAGAAGTTCTTTGTTCTTCCATGCAGGTATCCTGCTTCTTTCGTTCACTGTCTTGCCTATGGAACTGTGTTCTTAAACCTGGAGGAAGTTATCCTTGAATATTGAAAAGCTCTACTGAACCCCTCTACTGAAACACTCCCAAGTGATTCATCCAAGAAGGTCCGTGAGGAGGCCTAAGTTAGCTCTCCTGAACTCCAGGGTAATGATCTTATCTATTGTCCTGACTCCTCCTCATGAAATACTGAACTCCACGATCTCATGGTCACTGTAGCCAAGACAAGCCATTATTCATATCTCCAACCAGTCCTTCCTTGCTCAGAAATATGAGGTCCAACAGCACACCTTCCCTCATGGACTCCTCTATCCCCTGTACCAGAAGGTCTATTGGGTTGGCCAGGTGTTTAGTAAAAGGAGAGCTAAAGGGGTGACTTCTGTGAGAAGTTGCCAGAAACTTGCCCTGAGTCCAACAGAGCCAATGCTAGCCAGCTCCAGGACAGACCCACTGCTTGTGACACATTTACTGGGCTCCTTGTTTTCAGGAATAACTCTCTAATATGCATCAGAACTTTATTTTGAGCCTGAGAAATGTTAATTAAACTGACAAATCTCTACTGAACCATTTTAGAGTACATAATCAGTGTTTCTTAAAGAAAGGATGTGGGCACAAAATTAAAAAATGGTAGTCACAGGAGAAAGACATTTTTTCTACAGTTTTTTTACTGTGTACTTTAATCAGGTTGTTGAATAAGTATATTTCTCGGTTTTAAAATAAGACTCTAAAGAAAGGTGTAAATCATCTGGGAGCCCTGTGGAACTTAATTCCTGATTGGATTTTATCCCTTCCTGTCAAATATTCACTCACCAGGGCAAACAGCTCTGGAGCAGGTGTGTTTCTAAGCAGAGAAGGGAATATCAGCACACAGATGGGGGTTTTCTGAGCCAGGGAAACCCCAGGGGAATGCTGAGACTTGCCAGGAGGCAGCAGCTTGCAAGGACACACAAGAGGAAGAGAATTCCTCTGAAGCCTGAGGTGCCCTTGTAGAACTGCTTTGCTGCTCTGCAAACTGAAGAGGAAAGACCTGTTCCATCAGAGAAATTTTGGAGCTGTTAGGCAGCCTGATCTGCTCACCCTATAACAACCAGTGCAACTAAGAAAAGGCAATGGGTGATAGTAGCAGGCAACATTCTTCTGAGAGGCACAGAAGAATCCATTTGCTGACCTGACTATCTCCAGAGAGGCGTGCTTCTTACCAGGGGCTTCTATCAGGGATGTCACTGAGAGACTACCGAGTCTCATACAGTTCACTGACTATTATCCCCTGCTGTTGTTTCATGTGGGCAACAGTGATAAAGATAGGAACAGTCTGAGGAGGGTCACGAAGGATTGCAGGACCCTGGGGGAGGCTGTCAGGGACTCTGGAGCACAGGCAGTTTTTTCATCAATCCTCCTGGTGAAATGAAAGGGATTTAAAAGGGCCAGTTCAATCCGGAAAATCAACATATGGGCACAGGACTGGTGGCCCAGTCAAGGGTTCAGCTACTTAAGACAATGGGACTCACTTTTGACACCTGCTCTACTGGAGGTTGATGGGATCTGTCTGTCAAAGAAGAGAAGAGGCACCTTGAATGATAAGCTTGCCAAGGTGCTGAAGAGGGATTTACACTAAACTTACTGTGGGAGGAGAAGCACAATCCTACTCCTACCTATTTGATGTAAGTGCCAGCAAGAGATGCCCAAAGCCTGGAGAAGCATGTAGGTCAGCAGGAGAGCACCTGAAGAGCATCACAAAGTAATTGCTTCCACTTCAGCCAGTAAATTTGCTTCATCAAAGGCCCAAATTAAATACTTCTATGCAAACACATGTAACATGGAGAATAAACAAGAAGAATTAGAGACAAACACATGCCTGCAAGACTATGGTCTTACTGGTATCATGGATATGTGGTGGGATGAGTCCTATGCCTGGAATGTTGAAATGGAAGGATATAGGCATTTTAGAAAAGACAGGCAGGGAAGACACATGGGTGTTGCTCTTTATGTCAATGACCAGCTGGAATACATAGAGCCCTGCTTTGGGATGGATGAGCAGCTGACCTCCTTATGGGTCAGGATTAAAGGGATGACAGGTTCAGACAGTGGGGATCTGCTACAGGCCATGCAACCAGGAAGACCTATCAGATGAAGTCCTCTGCAGACATATAGGAGCAGCCTCATGTTCACAACCTTTGGCCCTAAAGTCCCTTTGGGGGACTTCAAGCATCCTGATATCTGTTGGAGGGACACAGCAATCAGGAGGTTCCTGGGATGCATTGATGAAAACTTCCTTCTCCACGTAATAGAAGAGCCAATGAGGAGCTGTGCTATGCTGGACCTTGTTCTCACAAACAGGGAGGAGCTGGTGGGGAACGTGAAGCTCAAGGACATCCTTCACTTCAGACACCATGAACTGGTGGGGTTCAAGGTCCTTAGGGCAATGAGGAGAGCACAGACCAAGCTCATTACCCTATACTTCAGAACAACAGATTTTGGGCTCTTCAGGGACCTGCTCAGTATAGTACCAAGGGATAGAGCCCTGGAGGGAAGACGAGTCCAAGAAACTTGGTTAATATTCAGGGGTTACCTCCTCCAAGCTCAGGAGTGATACATCCCAGCAGGATGGGGATGAAGAGGAAGTCAGGCAGAAATGCCAGGAGGCCTGCATGGATAAACAATGAACTCCTGGATAAACTCAGATGTAGAAAGGAGGCCTAGAGAGGGTAGAAGCAAGGACATGTAACTTGGGAGGAACATAGGAAGGGAGGAATTGTCAAAGCAGTCAGGGATCATGCTAGGAATGCTAAAGCCCTGAATTTAATCGGACCAGGGACATCAAGAACAATAAGAAAAGCTTTCATAGCTGGATGTGATAAAAGGAAGACTACGGAAAATCAATCACAACAGGGAACATTTAATTTCTTCTTCTCATTTGTAATAAATCAAGCAATGAGCACATATAAAGAAAGTCCAAGAACTGGAAACTCAAAACTCAGTGAAATTTTAAAAATTGAAAAATACTGCTTGACTTTCCCTAATGTTGCTGACTTTCTTAAAGGAGGGATGACAAACACTGTGGAAGAGGTAATAAGCACATCTATCTTTGGTTTAATGGAAACTGAAAGTTTTCCCAGCAATTGGAAGGAAAACACAAACAAAAATGAAAAATACCCCCAAATTAGAAGAAAGATTGAATGGAGAATATATTTACAATCACAATAACAACCTAACCCAGTTTACAAGATGTCATTCATTCATACAACATCTCAGGCTTACAAATGTGAATATAATTGCTCCAAACATTTTTTAATGCTAACAGCAACCTTAATAAAAGATTATACCTAAATTTAAGTGCTGAATATGTAAAAGAATAAGTTGGCTTCCACTTGGAAAATGTAGGATAGATTTCAGATTTGATTGTATATATTATAAAAAAATCTTGTTCCTGTGTATAAGTATTCACAGGAGAGTCCCATAATTGCTGCTAGGCTTTTCCAAATCCAAAAATGAGCTGATTTGGCTCATCATAGCCTGAAGGTTGGAAACCACTGCTCTAGGCAAAAGACATGATGGATATTCATCTCTTAGTTTAGCCTATATGTGTGTGTGCAGCAGTCTGCACCATTTTTAGCTACGAGAAAAGTAAAACATAAAATTTCCAGATACTTTATTTATAGTCCGCTACTTGAGGGTTAGTTTCTAGGTTTAAAATTATTAAAAATCGTTCTTGTTTGTGAAAGAGGAAAAAAATGGGGCTAGATATGTATAAATCTACCCTCACCTGAATGCAAGTTTCCAGCAGATTTATATTTATTAATATAAAGAAATAATTTTTTAAAAAAAAATTCATAGTAAAATTTCCAATGCTTCTTATTTCTAGTGACCTAGTTTTCACTTTCTAAATTGATTAGTTAATATAATTATAAGATTAAGATATACAGAAACTTTATAGTGAACTTCTTGGGTGAAATCTCAGTAAACGCTACTATTTACTCATGATAAGTCATAGTAGTCAGCAATAGGATGGAAGAAAACTGTATCTGTTTCATTTTTGCATGGACAAAGGTATCCTTTCTGCAAATGCTTAGGGAAGTTTTCAGCAAAAGTTGTGAATTTATGTGAATATTCACAAGCCAGCGAGACAACTTGTGCATCTAGATATATTTTCAAATTTATGTCAGAAGGTGAAGAAAACATGTAAAAGAAGATAGAATTACATTGGAAGGGGAAATAAAGTTGCTTGTAAAACTGAGACCTTCCTCCTGAACAAACTAAAGATTTGAAGAAGTTTGGGCAGTGGGGGGAAAGGTTGTGGTCCCTTTGCTTTTTTTTCTTTTTCACTTTGATTTATTTTTATTTTTTTCCCATGTAGTAGTTGAATTTAAATGAAGTTTTAGCTTAACTTGAGTTCCAGGTTAAATTGAGTGGAAAAGGTGAATCTGTCCCATTTTTGACAGAAATAGAGCATACTGGCTAACCTCCATAAAGAGAAAATGTGTTTTCGCAGTAAACAAAAAAAAACGTTGAGCATTATTTTACAAATAGCCACTGTTAAGAATTAGTGATAACAACCCTTGATTACATGCACACATATCAAACATTCTTGGAAGACATCATCATGTAAAAATACTGGTTTTAATTTGGACATATTATTGAGGTTTGTGTACTTGTCCTTTCTACAAAGGAGTATGTTCAAAAGGGAAAAATATGTTATTTCATTTGCAAGGTCTCTATTCTTGAAGCGAAAGGAAATTATTCTGTCTTCATTCTTAACAAACATTACCAGTTTATGTATTTTTTTTCTTAAATAGGACACTTCTCTCATAATATGCACGGTAATTACATGTATTAAACTGCCCTCGGTAATGCTTGCTTCCTGTAAAGTACAAGGAATGTATTGGGTTTTTTTCAGTGTTCTATTTATTCTCTGGAAAAATATAAATCAGTTTTAAAAGTGATTATTTAAATAATCACTTTTTTTTATTTAAATAAAAATAAAAATAATAATATTTATTTAAATAAAAATTATTTAAATAAAAGGAATAGAGTTACACATATTCTTCATGATCATGATACACAGCATTTCTTCAAGTTAATCTATTCTGCTTTCAAAAAAGAAATTGTAAAACACATTTTTTCTCCTTTTTACACAAATAGTAGGCCTGATGTTTCCCTATTTACTTACTAATATTTTCTTTCCTATTTCAGTTTATTAGTATTTTGTATATCTGAGCCACAAAATAGAGTAAGACTTCAGCAATCTCCTCCTCCAGACAAATTTACTCAAACTGAATTTTTGCTGAAGACTGTACAGTAGTTTTTTCTGTATCTTTTAATTTTAAAAAGGTGTCCTTTCTTGATTGAGTGTTCTTTTTTCAACCAATAATTCTGTCCTACATTCTTCTTTTCGTAAACTGGTATTTTGTAATAAAATTTTTCTTTGTAAGCTTAGTTACTCTCAATAATGTGTGTGGAAATACAGTTTCAGTCTAGTTTATGTATATATTCCACATCACAAGTATTCAACATTGGCTGTTAAGAAGGATACCGAGGTTCTTGTACTACAATTTAGTTACACAGCTTTGTAGTTCAAAGAACCTGTTAGAAGTTTTGAGTCTTCCCAGGGGGACACAACACCTCTGGGAAGATTTTGATTATCTAAGTTTTGAATGTGGTCTTCAACACTTTTTTGTTCTAAGAGTTCGAGTAAAGTTTTAATGAAAATAACTCATAATCCTTGCCTTACAGTTATTTCACAGGTTTTCATTCCATTTCACCATGTGATAAGTACCCTTAGGATTGCAGGATAGTTCAGTTTACCAGGGTCATCAGGATGTTGAAAATCCAACTTCTTGTACATGACAGGGTCACAGCTGAGGTCAGACTAGGTTCTTCAAATTTTATTCCAGCTGGTTCTTAAAAACACCAAAGATGGAGACTTTACAACATCTCTGCAAATCCTGTTTCACTGCTTGACTGTCCACTTGCAAATAAAGTTTCTCTCATTTCAGTCCATGTCTATTGTACCTTGTCCTACCACCACAGTGCACCAAGAACAGCTCCTTTTTCTTGATGACCTCATCATCATCTAGGAGATTAGAACCATCTCTTCTCCAGTCTGACCCATTCCAGTTCCTTCAGTCTCTGTTCACAGTAAAAGTTCTACAGCTTCTGACCACACTGTTGACTCTCTGCCTGAACTTGCTCCAATTAACCAATGACTTTGATTGACTGAGGGATCCAAAATTTTTCACTGGATTCCAGATACAATCTCACAAGTGCTAAAGAGAAAGGTGTAATCACTTCCCTCTAACTTCTTAGTCATCCAGTTGTTAGTAGAACTCAGGAGGTTCTTGGTCTTCCTGTACTTCTTGCTGATGCCCAGCTTGCTGTCTAGCAGCACCACCGAGTCTTCCTCAGCAGGGTTTCCTCCCTGCTCGTGAAGTCCCAGCCTCTAGTACTCCATAGTACCTCTTTCCTCACAAGTGTGGGACTTGTCATATGTATTTGTGGAATTTCATGAGCAAAGATAATCAAATTTTTTCCTTATACTTTGATTATTTTATTGGTCTTTTAGTTTATAGTCTTTTGTGCATCTCCTTGAGAGAAACCATTGGGCTAAGCTGCACAGGATTCAGACAGGAAAATTACACCAGTGTTGCTGAGCTGTGACTGCAGAACTAGATTTAAGTAAAGGAGACCTGATGAGAGGAAATCCTTATAATGTGGCATGGTAATGTGGCTTTTCTAAAGCAATCACAGAACTACTGGACCCAAAATAGTAACTGTGCTCTATATAACATATAATTGTTCTCCACTTCAGCTTTACATTGAATGATCACAGAGATTTGCTAACACAGGAGGGACATAGTGAAATCAAGAAGATGATTCCCAGTTAAAGAAATGAAAGTAGACAAATGAAATTATTTTAAAAATTGTATGCGATGAGGCAATATCATGACCTTGTGTTTGTACTTTCTAAAATTATTTGTTAAAAGAATGGAATCTTACTCTTCAGATCATAAAGATGGTCACTATTTTAAAAGCAATTTTGGTTGAGCAGGAACACTTTTCATCCTTAAATCAGACTTCCATGTTTCCTGTAGTTTGTGCTTTGTGCTAAAATTTGCTATTAAACCTGGCTTTAGGCCAGAACATACAGCATATTCTGTTCTGTAGCAATATCTTCCAATGGTGTTCCTTTTTCTTGTGAATTACCTACTCATACAGCTTGCTAGAGTCATTTATTTTCCTTCTCATCTTTCTGGTTTTGGTGTTTTTAGGACTTTTTTTTTTTTTTAAATCAAGTTTACTCAGTTCAGCATTAAGTTTTTTGATACAGTATTCAATATACTCTTTGTCTCCTGGTGAAAGTATATAATTACATATAGATGTAATACATAAAATATACATATACAAATAAAATTGGATATGTATATATTTACCTCTATATATAATTAAACATGCATTAAAGCTCAAAGAAAATGAAACAGAAACATAGCAATTTCCCCTCTCCCTGTAAAACTACATGTGGTATTATCTAAACGTTATTTTTACAACTTTATAATTAAAGCTTAATGATTCATCTTAATATCTCTGGATAGCACATTATCACTAACAACTGTCATCATGTCTTCTTGACTGTAGATTTTGGTGAAGCTCCTCAAATATGATTTTAGGATCACAGTGTTGAATTTATAACTCTTCATACGTTGATATGAATTTGTTCTCGGTCTGTTGCAGTCACGTAACTATCGTATTAAAGCATCTGGAAGTAAAAGCAGCTTTAGACCAGCTGCAAGAAAACAGAAAATGCAAGGTAGTGTTAGTAGGAGTACAGCATACTGATAATAGCTGATTCAACATCAAACCATCCTGTTAACACATCACACTTTGCTAAACAGCTTTGAATTGCCATGGGTTAGTTGATATTGAATTAGTTTTCTATGTAACATAGCACTGGGATCCCAGTGTAAAATTTTCACTATTTTCAAGCCACTCACTTGTGGATTACATGGAACAATTTTATTTTTGGACAAGAAAATTGATCTGATATTCCATTCCACACTCAACCTCTGCATTAGCACTTTTCCATCTGCTACAGAATGACTTCTGTATATGCAAACCCATCATAGATAATCAAATACTGTTTTTAGCCACTGCCACTTAACATTATTTTAACCACACACTTCACATAACTGTATTTCAACAGTACACTTCACATACTTCAACTTACATTTCAAGTAACATATCCAAGGCTTTTAAATTTTTGGCATTTTAAATATCACAAATTTGTACCTCCAACTCTTTTGCCAGATGTGGAAGTTAATGAATCGGGGTAATATTTGTTCACTATAATTATGAGACAATGGGTAATTTTTGCTGTCCTATGTTTTATACTGGATATTCATTCAGTATAAATTTTCAAAACTCAGCTGATTGCTCATGATTATTTCTCTAGACAAGAAGATTTATATTTTTTAATATTAATATCTCTAATAAAAATCTGCACCTGGTAATATAATTTTGTTTCTTTGCCTAATCTCTTTTTGACTTCTGTAGGCACTCTTTTCATCAGTTATAAACAAAAATAGGAAAGAAGCCTACACAGAAAGATTGTAAATCCAGGTAACATGGTATTTTTCATACATGTGTGACAAGCTTGATTTGACTGCAGAAAACTCAATCCTGCTGAAATAAATTAGACTTTTTCTTTTTATCCTAATAAGGATAAAATATTACACCCAGAAATATTGACCTGTGCTTATTATTTTTTTCTGCATTGCTCTTACTGCCTTATGTTGTTGACTTTTGTTATCATATAAATAACTTGCCACAAGGAAAGCAAAGGACGTAATCAAACACCCCTCCTGTCCTCTTCCTAATCTAAATTCCCCTTGCTTTTGTCACATATACTCAGTGCCACCTTGGTGATGTGGCAACAGATGGTGCAGGAGGCTGAGGCCATAGCCCAAAAATTTCCTTCTGCTACTCCCTGCTTCTTGTTTTCCTCTGATGCTCCTTACTTCCTTCTGCTCCTCTGCTCCAGTGAGGATCACCCATGGGCTGCCATCCCTCAGGGGAGGCCCTGCTCCTACATGCAGGAATGGTACAAGGTGGCTCATATCCTCCTTCCTTACAGAATGCCCTGCAGCCCTTGCTACAGAAACCCTTTTTTTTCTGTTCAATACAATATTGTTGGCTATTTTCAACTGCTTAATAGCTGGTGCAACACAATCACATTCTTTTGGGAGAAAAGGAAAAGGAAACCACAAACTAGTTCTTTATTTTATTACGGAACACTGATATTTTGAAAACATAATTAATCAAACTTCTCATGCAAAAACTACTTGTTAGGTTGAGTTGGGAACTCTTTACATCATTTTTTTCCTACATAAAATATTGTAGACCATTTTTTAACATATATTTTCCCTTCACACTATAGGCTACTGAAATCCTAGGAAATTATTTTTATATCTATCACCCTTAAACAATATAAGAAAAAAATGCATAGAAGGCTTATATATGTAAACATACAGCTCTTTTTACAATCATCTGCTTAATATAAGAAAAGACAAAATCATTTCTATGTTCTTTGAGGTCTAGAAATACTTGTAAGGGAGCCATGCAGAAGCAGGCATGCATTTTGCTTAAGGTGTGAGACTCTTAAAACCACACAAGGAATGTGGTTAGACTAATTGAGACCACTGACAGGCATGGAACAGTGGATTAAAATCGAGCAGCCAAAACTGTCGTTGCCCTTAGCACTCCTCCATGCCCTCCTGACCAGTGCTCCCTCCCCAGAGGCATGGATGCCTGATTTGCTTGTGAGTAAGTAGAACCATCACTGCCTTCATCCTCTGTCTTACATTAAAATGAGTCCAGTTTTGTTCAACTTCTGTGTGACAGACTCAAAACTGAGGTGATGCTGGAGCTCATTTGTGAGCATATCAGATATACTTATCTCAGGACAGCTCTGTTAGTCATTGGGATGGGAAAGACGAGTGAGGGTGGTATGGAGCTGCAGCTCATCTGTTAAGTTATGTCTGTTAAGAGCCCTGAGAGGAGGAATATCTTCTTTGATAACTTTAATTCCCTCCGTCTTTTTACCGTTTTCTTAATTTTTCTATTTACCACAGAGTATTGCTCTTATTTTACCTGGATCTTTGTGATGGGAATATTTTTTTTGCTGTTGTTTGTGAGGTGTTTAGCACTTTCTGGTTTTTCAAAACAGAAAATAATTGAAATGTAAAGTAATTAGAAATTAATAAGATTTCTGTGGTGGCAGACCTGAATCTAATTCATGATGTTAACAATGAGAAGTTATCAGGATAAGAACGAAATATAATTCAGTATGTTGTTATGAACAAACAGGGGATTTAAGTGGTAAGCAAATTAACTAATACACATCCTAACTTCATACAATGGCTACCACAATTTATGATCACAGTCTCCCTCAGAAGCACTTTGTACTTTCAAGGACATTATGCCATTTTATCAGGTCACCATACACAGGACACTGAGCTTAGATTCCTGGGCTGCATGTAATATTAGTAACATTTCCAACACAGAACTTGGCTTTGTTAAAACATGAGCAGACAGAATCACCCTGGTTCTCAGAAGAAAATACAGACCACATTTCTGAAAAGCTGTGTAATTCCTACTCAGAGCCACTCATGAACAGTAAGGGCAATTTAATTATCTAAATAGTAATTAGGAAATTAAATGGAGTTGAAAGCTTACAATCCTTTGAGACCTGGGGCTGGCAAATATGGAAAAAAAGTCAAAGGCTTTTGCCTGATCATATCTTAAGGGGTATGCGGTAACATAAAACTTCAGAAGAAAGGCTTTTTTTTTTCCTCCCTCAAGATAATTAAGGGTGAATATTTTACTTCTACTGCAGTGAAAAAAGCTTATATATTTCATATAAGTATAGGAAAACTTGGAAACTGAAACCAGCAAAAGGGACTTCCGATTTTATAATTGGTAGGAAATGCCAAAATGTTGCTCAAAAATACCTTTAACTCTAACTCCATAAAAAACAGTTACTTATCGCATGTACTGTACATGGAACCATCTAAAACTGAAAAATGTTTGTTTGCATAAAGGAAAGTAAGGAAGAATCCTATTTAGGAAGAATCTTAAAAAGGACAGAAGACTTTAAGGCAACCAGAGATTCAGAAAAAATCTAACTATGAAAACATTCTGAAGATAATGGCACACAGGAAGCCTTTAATTAATATGGAATATATTATCTGCAATATATGGAAACAAAAATATGAATTTGAAATTTCATTAACCACAAATAATTTTGATAAAGAATGCTATTGTTTTTGGCAGTTATAGAATAACTGAACAAGTATTAATGAAGACTCTTATTAAATACTGCTTATTCACTAACCATTAATTTAAATACAATAGTTATTTTATAATACAAATATGTATCAATAATTTAAAACTTTTCTAATATGACTGCTACTACAATATTAGAATTAAATCTAATATTTGAATATGTGCTTCAACACAATTGCACCATTAAAAAACAAATCTATGTTCTTTGTGATGCCTTTTGAGAAAAGTCATCTATTTCCATTGACAAAATTTAGTGTGCTGAGACAAAGGTGATCGCACTATATAACTTAAAGCTAATGTATCTTAATGAAAGAAAAATGAGCCACTTGGTGCATCCTCTACACCAAGGACTATTTTAAGTTCTCAGTCACCTTCAGGACAAGCCAGTGTTCTTGAATGCTGAGTGGGAGTCACTGAAGCAAGTACCAGGAAATGTTCGGTATTTTGCACTGAGCATTTTGGAATCTTCACTGGGTTTCTAACAGCTGATTTTGGATGGAGAAACATAAATGTTTAGGATTCATGATTCCTAACTGGTGCAGAATGAAGAAGCATGATGATGAAGTGACATCAGCTTTTTGGTATTTCAGTCTAGTAACAGAACACACACCAGTGTGTAGAGGAGAAAATTTTAATTTATTCTCCACTTCCATGTCTCTTGTATCCCAAACAGATAAATTATAAATATTAAACACTAGCAGATCTATTTTCTAATATCACTCTAAAAGCTAGATTTGACAGTGCAGAACACAGCTCTGTCAAACTGTCTCTGGACTGGTGATGGGACTGGAGGTATGTGCTTATAGATGTCTGTGTAAGAAGAGGTCAAGGGCTGCACTGTGTTTGTTCCTGTATATTCCAGCCAGCTTTGCAATGGACTCCCCCCTGGGACCCATCTGATTCTGCCAGTGAAGCTGATAGTTCTTCTGGAAGTCATATTTACGAGAGAGCAAAAAAAAAAAAAAAAAAAAATTGTGTGATCCAATCCCTGTAGGCAGCAATATCAGTGTAAGGAAGGGAAGAAGGTGCTTCAATTGTTGGAGCAGAGATTCCCCTACAACTTGTGGAGACAAGCATTCCAGAGCAGACATTGCAGTCCTTGGGGAGAAGACCATGGAACAGACCAGGAGTGTGAGAAGGAAGAAGTGGCAGAAAGAAACTTTTATGGAAAGGCCATGAATCCTCAATCCCCCTTCCCTGCTGTGCAGCTCAGTTTGGGGAAGAAAGGAGAGGCATTGGGAGTGAAGGAGCCATGCTAACTGGTAAGTTATCTCCTTGTTTTGATCTAGATCTTCCTATACTGTCTTTAGCAAGAAATAATAGAATATATAAGTATAATATATGGCCATATTATATAATATTTCCACTTCATTTGAGCTGCTTAAATGGTCACTGAGGTAAATAGAAAGACCCTGATCAATTTCATGAGATCAGTTCTACAGCTCAGCAGTTTTCTTCTGAAAGATCATCTTTGATTGAAACATACGATTTGCCTACTCTTACTCTAGAAAAAAAAAAAAAATCTGAGTTTAAGGTCCATATTCTAAAACTTCAATTCCACTAAAAATTATAGATTTCAGATGATCAGAAATACAACTGTGAAAACGAGGGTAATAAAACACTTTGCATTAGAATAAAAAACAGTTTTATATATGGAAATGGAATATATTATTCCTTCTTTTAATTTCTATCTATACAGAAAGGATTTATAGTTAAAGTTTTCACAGCTTTCTCATGTCCCAGTTTTACAAACCTACCATTCTGCTTATTAACTCCAACAGAGGAATTAGATGTGTACAAAATAGGTGTAACTGGTGAGAATTTTCACATTATTTATAGTCAGACTCAAGCACCTTAATGCCTTAAATTTGCAATATACGTTGAACATTGGCCCAGTATAATTTTGAAAGGTTAAGCCTTCAGATTGCAAGCTCCAATATAATTTACATAATATAAATTAAGTATCATATGTACAAACCTGTGTAAAAATCCATATTTGGAGTGTGCTATAAGTAGCTCTTAATCAAAAAATTATTTAGCTGGGGTTATACAAGGGTTTGCATTTGGAGAAGAAGTGCACAAGGAAGACACTGTTTCATTCAGTACCTAAATGTAGAAATAAAGAGTAGGATTATTAAGATTGCCGATGACAACAGTCTAGGGAGAAGAACAAACAATAGCTGATGTCAAAGCCTCTCTCAATGATTTTCAACAGTCTTGGTCTGAAGAGGTCCCAAATGACTGAAGGGTGGTGAATGTTGCCACAACTTTCAAGAAGGGCAAGAAAGAGGACCCTAGAAACTACAGGCATGCCAGTCTCACTTCAGTTCCTGGTAAAATTATGGAGATTTTTAGGGGGGTTATTGACAAATACCTGAAAGACAACACAGTCACTGGTCAAAAGCATGGCTTTGTAAACCTTACTAAAATCCAGAAAAACTACATCCACTGCCTTCCCTTCATCCACTAGGCAGGTGGTCTTATCACAGCAAGATATAAAGTTAATTAAACAGGATTTATCTTTTGTGAATCCATGTTGACTGACCCTGGTGGTGCCATTGTTCTTTAAATATCTTTCAGTAGTACTCAGTACAATCTTCTCCGTAATTTTTTGAGGAACTGAGGTTAGACTACCAGGTCTGTAGTTCCCTGTGCCCTTTTTGTAGATGAAACAACATTGACTGCCTTCCAGTCAGCAGGAACAGACTCTCAAGAGCTTTGGTAAGTTATAGATATTGGTCCTGCTCTAACATTCCCTTTCTCCCTCAGTACTCTGGAGTGAATCCCAGTAGGCCCTGTGGACTTGTGATCATTCTGTTGATACAGCTGGTTCCTTACAATTCCATTATCCACAAATGAACAGTCACTGTTTTCGGGTGACTGAGCAGCACAGGCCTATCAATATTACCAAAAGACTGAAACAAAAAAATGCATTGAATGCCTCCACTTCTGATTCATTCATATTAGTCAGATGACCATATTCAACATCTTTAGATCTCCTCTTGCTATCAGGAACTACTTAGAAAAGCCCTTGTTATCTGAAACAACATGGCCAGTGTTATAAACCAGTCTAATGACTGAGGAGTGTAGAGAACTAGCTCTGTGAATAAAACTGAAAGAACTTTGAAGGTTTGAAATATTCCCAAAAAAATGAGATAAAAACAAACGGCATTACCTGTTGATGCCAAAAAATGATATCTTTTCATTTAATAGTTAGAGGCAAAGAGAAAGAAAGAGAGNAAAGCAGTTTTTGCCTTTTTTCTCCTTGCTATTTGAAGCGCCTCATCTGCCTTCTCCGACCTCGGGAGCAGTTTGTGTGGACTGCGGCAGCCCAGGCTCCGAGATGCAGGAGCAGTGCGCGGTCGCTGCCGCCAAACCTCGGTCCGCTCACGGTGCTCTCGCCACAGGACACAGGAGCAGGATAGGGGTCCCACAACTCACTGGTGGCTCTGGTCCAGGGGTACAGGTTCGGGGGGTTCTCCTCAAGCTGGCAGCGTCAACTCTAGGAGGTGTCTCTCAGCAGGATGCAGGGTATCTCTCAGCAGGCAGTGGTGGTCGGGTCAGGGAAGGCAAGGGTCGAGGATTCTGCCCCTTGCTTCCCCCTCTGCCTTTGCGCCAGTTTCGCCTTCCTTTGCATGGCCCTCCAGGTGGGCTGCTCACACAACATCCCACACGTAGTTTTCAGGTGTTCGGGAGTGATTATGATAAGTAGACATAATGATGAAGCATTTTTGAAGCCTTTCTCTCATTATCAGGCTCTTATAGCCAGCTCTAACTCTAACTGAGCTTCGGTCTTTCATGTCTTCTCCCTGCATATAAGAACCACGATTCTGTAATCTTCCTGCAAAGACTGATCTCTCTTCTAGAAATCATACAACTTCTTTTTCGTCTTGAGCTCCACAAGGAGTTCCTTGTTTAGCTCAGCTAGTTTTCTATTCTGCTTGCTGGATTTATGACACTGCCTTCTCTCTAATTTCTGAAATAGAGCTAAATGCTATTAAACAATCAAACCTATCCCGTACACACAGTGCAACACCGTTGTTGAGGAGGTGTTAGAAATAAGTCAACAAAAGGCTCCTGTTAGTTTATTGTTCACCTAAAGACCAGTAAAATTATTTTTCTGTTCTATTACTCACTGGTAAGAAATCAATAGATAAATTATTCCAAGTTCAAGACAGATGCAATATTTCAAGATCAGTAAAAAAACCCCATGAGCATCATTTGAAAGAGTTGGAGGTAAGGAAACCAGAGAGGTGATATGGTGAGGTACTTCCTAGGTTACTGCTTCCCTGAGTGAAAGTTATAGCCATTATAATCAAAGAGTCTGGAGGCAGAAGTAGCAAATAAAACATTTATTTTATCTTCTTTTTTTTCCCTTTTAGTTTTCAGTGAAAAAATATGTGTAAAATATTAAACCTTCTTTGGTTTGGTCACAGAAGGTAATGTATGTACTATCCTGCAAGCAGAATAGAACATCGCTAAAGTAATAGGTCATACAATTAAACCATTAAATTGTAAACTCCTGAGAGACAAGGAGGAAATGTTGTGCCAGTTTTTGTCTCAATGTATTATAGTCATCTAAAAGTACAAGTCACAAAATGATTAACTGATTCACCCTCCAGACACAGCAGATGGAAACATTCCCATCCTGATTTGTTGCCTAGAAGACAGCTGATGACTTTGTTAAGTTTTCTCAACTAATTTCTTTTTTTTTAATTACACACTGTCATGGTCAACTTTTGAAGTTTCATTTGTTCTATTCCAAAAAACCTTTTTGATTACTGAAAAGAATATTTTTCTTTAGCATTGTGCTAATTGAGGTTGACAGACAGACAGAGCTGTGGTTCCTCCTGCAGTTACAAACACCATAGTTTAACTATATTTTTACTTACTCAAAAGTATAGAAATACTTATCATTATGTCTAATGCATTGGACTTTGTTTTAAAAAGTGATAGAACATTTAAGCTCAGATTCTGAATGAGAACCTCACTTACCTAATTGCCTTGTGTCTAGTGCTTTTTATTGACCAAGTGTGTATCAAGGCTCAGACTTGAATTGTAACTTTAATGAATCTTTTTGGTTTCTGGTTTTCCATTGTTTTTTTAATTTCATTTTTTGTATCAGGAAGAAAAAAAAGGATAAACTCCCAACCAATTAATCAAACCCAAAAACCTAAACCCAGTCTCTCTGCCTTAATTGATACCAAGAAACTATGTGGACTAATGCATTTTTGACAAATGAAAATTTTTATAAGCTAGCTTTTACCTAACTTCCTACCAAAATGTCTTCACTATCCTACAGGCAGGTGCCCAGGTTAGCTTAATCCTGTCATAAGCTCAGTGTCCTCAGAAAAGCCAGGAGACTCTGTGCTTTCCTCCCTGTTATCCATTTTAGAATATTGCTAGCATCTGCCTCTTTGGAAAAGTATATGGATTTTGATAGCATTTAGCTCTGTTTTCAGGTTAGAAATGTGCTGGCATGTCTGTCATCATTCAGTGGGCAATGACTGTTGGCAACAACAAATGGATGAGAGACAGTACAAAATAATTGTGATACAAAAGACTGAAGAGGAATTAGTGGCACCTAAAGCTTCAAATTAAATGGCTCAAAATGAGGTATTAGCATAAAATGCTGCCTCTGCTAGTTTCTCAGAACAAGCTGCAGTTGCAGCTGTTTTTAACTGACAGGTGTAAATGATATCATGTCTTTGTGGGAAAACTGCCTGTTGTACAGGCATGATGGAGTGTATCAGGAAAAATGGCCCTGTTCTCCCAGGTCCAGAACTAAGTTCCAAGTGTTGAAGTTGTTAGTCTGAACGTCAAAAATCTGTTTAGTAAAGACAGGAACAAATGGATGTAGACTGGGGCTGGGGGGAAGTAGAATCCGCACTGCACAATTCACAACTTTTTTTTTTAGTATGAAAAAGATGCAATTCCAGGGTTGTCTAAGGATAAGGCACAGAAATGTTTTTCTGGAAGGATCAAGGAAAGAGAAAATTAAGATTTTCAGTGAAAGTCAAAAAATTTTCTCATATAGAATCAGGCAGCTGATGTTACACTCAAAATCTTGTTATGTGCAAAACAGAATATGTTGCGTATATGGAGTGAAGAATTTACTGTGTAATTAAACTCTAAAAATCTGATCAAAATACAGCATTTTTTCAGTTATAACAGTACTAATATTATTAGCCCAAAATAATATAAAAAATTCACATAGGTAAAATTGTTATGCATTACATTACACTGATAGCCCTTTTTCTGTGGTGTTATGCTCCCCAGTGTTTCTCTCCATCTTCATCAAATAGATTGGAAATGGAGGGGTTTTTGACAAGTTGAAATGTGTTGCTTCTTGTCATTGGTTTCCAAGTTACTCAGGTTTTTTTATTTTTGATCTCAGCAGTGTGTTTGTGTGGTGCTCAAGGTTAAACTTTCTGGTAATGACCAGTGACAGATGGCAGCGATTTGTATTTCTAGTTTGAGATCTTTGTCTGGTATCTGCACTCTTCCACAGCACATTTTGTTATGTGATCACACCTACACTCTTCTACAGCACATCATTCTCAGATCACAGACAGTTCATTCCAGCCAGAACAATTACTTGTTTTTCCTACAAGGTAAAACTAAACTAAAATATATTTTACAGCTAACTGAGAGTTAAAACTAATTAAAATCAGCTCAGAACAAGACAAGCTAAAAGAAGTTCTGAAACCTGTGCTGTCAGGTCAGTACAAAACCTATGAACTTGATGGGGCTGCACAGGCAATTTTAATAACTTATGCTGGAAGAAAGCTTGGTATACTCAAAAATATGGGGCAAAATTACGTTTTCAGTCTTCGAGTATGAGATGTGTAGAATTTGCCTGTGTTTCATGAGTAGTACAAATAAGTGGCAAATGTAAAATGTTTTGATCGCAGATTTAGGCTGGTAGGATGAAAATAATTCATGAAATTAATTTCAGAATGTCACCTGAATCTAACCTGCTGATCAAAACAGGGTCACATATGAGGTCGGACAAGGCCAGTCAGTATTTTACCCAGTTTGGAATACAGTATACACGATGGGATATATAAAATCATACAGACATCAAGGTAGAAAGTATTTGAAATATTTACAAAAAATTACCCTTTGAAAGTATCTGTCTTTCATGATGATAGGAGGACTTTAGGTGTTATGCGAGTTTAGATGCCTGACCTTTTCACAGCTTAAGATGAGCACCAACTTCTGCAGATACTTTTTTTGTGTCTTCTCATTTAACACTTTCTTTTTGTCTTCTGGAAAACAATTTGTATAATCAGTGTTTCCCAAAAATATTTTTTCTCATTCTCACCTATACCACAGAAGTACAGATCCTCTTGGAATGCCACCACATGCTCCATATGCATCAAGCTCATAATTCAATTCTTGTACAATTGGCTTATTCATTCCCTTCTAATTTTTGATCAGAATACAATCATCCCTTCCATCCCTGGGCACAACCACATCATTTATTCTCAAAATTTGCCTTTATTTTTCCTTATCTAGTCTGGTTTTTTTGCATTATAACTTAAAACAGATTTAAAAGATATTGTTCACATGTGACATGGAAAAAATCCAGAAGTATATTGAATTTCTCTCAAGTGAACCTTCCCAGAAAATCTTGAAGAAATGGCACCAAGCCTTTCTAGCATGCATCAGATTTTCTTCCACTGAGAGGATTATGTATCTGAGGTTCTTAAATGGCAAAGAGCTTGCAGGACAGAAGTTCTGTAATTTTTTTTGGTAGTATTGCATAATAATATGTTTGTTCATTTACCACTTAAATCCAAAAAAAGAAAAGAATTTTTACTTGCAAAATGGAAATTGAAATGGTAACAGCAATAGTAAGAGTACTAGCACACAGTAGTTTACTTGTGCACACTAAATCTCAGCTGTGAGAAGCACAAACCCCAGATTTTTTAAACAATTTTCTAGAGTAGTAGACAACTCATCCTGACAGACTAAAAAGTACTTAGCACTATCCACAGTGTAGTTGCTGGAAAACATTATAGAAAATTGAAGACTTAGTTTCACTGCTGTTCCAGAAGATACAAAACAGCATTTAATGATTTCTCATGCTCCTGTGAAATATAACTTGACTATTGATTATTCTGGGGCAAACAGATTTGTTCACGGGAAAGGTCATGGTTCAGAAATGTATCAGACAAATGGGAGAACAGATTTAAACAATAACGCTTTCCTTATTTCTACAGTATTTTCTGCTTAATCAAGGTGATTTTGTTATTTAAAATTTTCATGAATAAGCTGTTGACACAATGAAGAACACATATAGTAACTACACACAGATTATTCCCCAGATGAATCTCATGGCCTACATAACTTAGATATGGATGATGGATTGAGCCAGAGCAGTAGCTAAACACCCAGTCTGCCTTTCATTCGCTCACTTGCTCACTCACTCACCCACACACCCCAGCCTGGGAATGGGAAGGAAAATAGAAAGAATGAGAACAAGGATCAATGCAAGCTTAATCACACAAAAAAAACCCCACAAGCATTGGTAAAATATGGAATTAATTTAGTACTTTCCATCAGAAGACAGATGCTCACCCAGTTCAAGGAAAGCAGGCCTTTAGCACATGTTACTCGGGAAGACAAATACCATCACAGACACACAAATGACCCCCTTCTTCCTTCATTCCCCAACTTTTTCTGCTTAGCACAGTGTGATATGGCAGCAGCTATCCCTTTGGTCAGCTCAGGTAGGCTGTGCTGGCTGTGTCCCGTCTCAGTCTCTTGCTGACATCCAGCCAACTCACTTTGTGGGGGTGGAGTGGGTGGGGAGAGAGACAGAGGAGGTCTTGAAGGTATGAAAGTACTATTCAGCCAAAACTACGGTGTCTTATCAAACTTGGATTGGAAATATTATTGAATTTATTACAAAAAAAATCAGAACAGGATAATGAGACGTAAAATAAATGTTAAAAACACCTTCTCCCAGTCTCTCCCTCCTTCCTGAGCAATACTTCCTCCTCCAGCGGCTCAGGAAGACAGGGAATGGTTGTTACAGTCAGTTATTTCTCCCTCTGCTCAGGGACAGGAGTCCTTCCCCTGCTGCACCACGGCATCTCTCCTGTCCAGGGTACTGGTCCTCTGGTCCGAGCACTCACTCACTGCGTGTCCAATGCCATTGCCATGGGAGCCGTGCCTGTGGAGCTGTGCCCCTCCAGGAGCTGTGCAGACTCTTTTCCCTCTGTCCCCCCTCTCTCCTCTCCCCCAGTCCTTTTCCAGTTTTCTTCCTTCTTTTCTGTCTCTTCTAGCCCTCTTTCACTCAGGCAACTCCTTTTCCTTCTCCGTTTTCGTTACCAGTAAATGGTTCTCAGATACAAGGTTTGCCTCGTCTGGCTTAATTTTGTTCCCAACCATCCATTTTTAAAAGAGCTTCTCGCAGTTCCCCACAGTGGAACACGAAAAAGTGTAATATTTATGTATTATATTTTATTTAAATCTGAGGTGGAATCAAAACTATATAACTTCTTTTATAAATCTATGTATATATCAATTCAGATAATCCTCATGCTAAAAGCTGCAAAATATGAAAGTTGTATGCTGGATTATGTAGTTTCTCAAGACAAGTGACCTGCTTTCTATTAATTTCAAAATACAGCTCCATAGAAGTAATTCTAGCCTTCAACTCTAAAGAATTGTTTGAGGATATAACTTCTATGTCAATTGCAATGACAAGCTTGATGCTTTGTTGGATCTGGATCTAATCCCTCTATGGCACATGTAATTTTATAGAATTTTATAGAACTGAAATCTTTTCATCACTGGGTGTCTTGACTCAGTAATAATGTCAGGATGATAACATTAAGATATTTGTGGCTAAAATTACTTGAAACCAAAGTAAATGAACCAAGTAATTATTTTCTTTCACTTCTAGCAAATCTTCAAAATAAAATTTCAGATTGAATTTTGATTTAATATTTTCACTAGTGTTATAGCATTTTCATCAGTGCACTAATATAATTTATTTATGATAAATTGCAGCTATGTCAAGAAATTATATCAAATGATAAATGACCCCTTTAAAACTAACAATGCCCTAATGCCAAAAAATGCAAAAGTAAATTCAAACTAAATCGAATAAATGCAGACTAAGGGATTATAAACTAGAAAAGGCTCTACTCGGTGGTGCCAAGCAATAGGCAATGGACACAAACAGATGCAGGAATTTCCACCTACACTTGGGGAAGAACTTGTTTATTGTGAGGGTGATTGAGCACTGGCAGAGGTTTCCCAGAGAGGTTATGAATTCTCCTTCTCTGAAGATGTTCAGTCCTGGACATAATCCTCAGTTACATGCTCTAGGGGACCCTGCTTGATCAAGGAGATTGGACTGAGTCACCCTTCAGTTGTCTCTTCCAGTCTTATCCATTTTGTGATTCTGTGTTTCTGTAATTGTTTCTTTCTTGTATTGTAAGGTCCATAATTAGATGAAGAACTCCATTCCTGTGATCTCAAAAATGTTTAGGAGAGGGGTATAGTCACTCCACTCAGCTTCCTGGCTATGATCCTATTAATGCTTTTAGCAGCATACACTGCTAGTTTATGATCAACTTTTCACAAACCAAAGAAATAAGGAGAAAAATTATATTAATAAAACTTAGATTTTATTTCTGTTTTTATTTAAAAATTAAAATAAATAATAACACACTAAAGACAAACAGCAAACAGACAAAAGTCAAACAGACCAAAGTAACTTATGCTAACAGAGTTCAAGTTTTATGATATTTTAGGTAAAGCCAAAGTTTTAAAATCTAAGACCTAGGACCATCTGTCTTAGTTGTTGAAGACATGGTAAATTGGCTTAATTTCAACACAAATTCTCATTGAGATGATTGTTATGATTGATTGACTGTGTTGATTCACCAGTTTAAGAGAGACGTTGAACAAGTGGGGAAGGTCCAACAAAGGGTCGCCAATATGCTTAGATGGTTGAATGATTTGGCACGTGAAGAGAGGTTGAAGAAATTGGGTTTATTCAGCCTAGAGTAGAGAAGGCTGAGAGGGGAACTTCTAATCACAGTCTCTGTGTAGCTAAAAGGGAGTTACACAGAACTTATAGAGGTCGTCTTCTCACTAGGCTGCAAGGTGACAGGACAAGAGGCGACAGGCACAAATTGCTTCAGGGGAAATTCTGCCTAAATAAAAGACAGAAATTCCTCATTATGAAAAGATTCAAACATTGCGTAAGGTTTCACACAGATGAAGCAGAATTTCTGTCACTGGAGAAGTTCAAGATTCATCTTGACAGGACCCTACATCAGTTTGGCTCTGCTTTTACAAGAGGTTTGGAACCAGAGGATTTGCAGAGCTCTCTCACAATCTATAGACTTTCTCACGACTCTGTGATGTTTAGATGATGAGAGTTTTATGTATAAACAGAAAACAGCTCTGTGAAAGAATTTATAGATTAATAAATTGTTTCAAAGATATTTTTTCCCTTACTGCTTGAAAAACCAAAAATTTGTCTCCACATTACTTTTGATGCCAAAATACTGTTAATATAAATCACAGCAAAAAGTAACTCAAACAGTGTAGTGATAAGGTTTTCCTTTATTAAACTGGTCTAGAAGGAAAAAAAAAAAGTTTGTGAAGTTCCAGTTCAGTTTCCCATGGTCTGACAGTGAGGAGACTGGTAGCCTGGAGTTAGAGGGTAGGGAAGCCAAGCAACTGGGATAACTTTCTAGGGGAGGGGACATTGAAAAGGTGATTGAAAAAGGGACACAAGTTCTTAGCCTCTGGAGGCAATTCCCATCTATTGTGAAGGAAAGGTATTCTTCAAGGAAGATTCTATATGCCAACCTGGCAAGTGGATCCCAATAGAGAAAGGTATCCAGTACCTGAGGGAAATAGCTGAAATATAAATACGGGAAGGCCTGACTGTATCACACTTGAAATGTGCTGTAGCAAAGCCCAAGAACTTTGCAAGCCCTATTCTCCTGTTTGGCAACAGAAGAACAGTTCCAGCTGTTTTTGTGAAGGAAGGCCTGTTCCAACTAATGGAAAAAGTTGTAGCTTCTTGATCAAGAAATGTTGATCATAAGGTCCTTTGCTGGCTTGTGTCCTTCTGCAGCAGGTTACGCTAAAGAGAAACACCTGAAAAAACTACTTCCCAAAATGTGAAAGCTATGGACCCACAACCAGAGTATTTATGTATTGTTTAATTTTATGTTGTTGATGGCTTTCATTGTTTTCACTCCCCTGGGAGTAGTTAATTAATGTAAAGACCAAAGGAGGAAATTAAAATTACTCTTAGAAGTTAAGTCATCCAGGCAGGAAAGAGCAGCAAGGTGAAATTCATTAGACATAAGTTTAGCTATGTAATAATTAGGGTCTCAGCCTAAAATTTTCATGCAGTTTTCTCTATAGTCAGTGCAAACTCTGTAAGACTATTTCATCCCATGTACTGAGACATTTACCTTGGCTTTGGATTAAAAGTATAGGTTCACATCTTTCTACAGTCGAGGAAATCAGATTGGACAATAACTTTTAAAAGACCAAGATTAGATACCAAGATCTATGAAACAGTGAAATAATTCTTCTTTACAATAACAAAACTTGAGAATTTGGTTTTGAAGATTTGTATACAGGTGCATTTTTCTCTTGCTCTAAAAATCTGCTTCATCTGATAATTTTTAATTGATTTGGAAAAAATCTTGTTTCCATTGGCCCTCAGTTTTAAAAACTGAACTCAGAATCATATTTTGATGTTATATTAGATTTATAACTAAATGTCTGGTTCAATTTTTGGAGGAGTCAAATGCCTAAGCGTTTCTAAAAAAGTTCACTGGTCCTCTCTGCATCATTAAATAGCTGTAGAAAACAATCTTCTAGAGCTAGCAGCATATTTTAAAATTAGTGCATATATTTATTATTATCTAACTGTTTTCTCTTTATCTGCCCATGCTGAATATCCAAAATAATGGCATTTATGCTTTTACTTTATAGTCTAGTTGTGGGGAAAAAAATTTTAAAAAGAGAGAGGAAAATGCACTACAGGAGTTTTGAAGTTTCATGATTGCATTAACTTCAATGAAGTCATGCTGATTTATACCAACTGAGAACTGATCCCTTATGTTTAAAAAGTTTTTGAAAAAACCAGTGTTGTTTTCTGTGTAAGTAAAGCAAAGGACATACTTGATACGGATATTGTTTATATTTTCATCTTTTACATTTTTTGCAGGAAAGTTTGATTCTCAAGTAGCACAGAAGTAACCTTGAAACACATTTCGTAATGCTGTAGATTAGAAACCTAGGGACATTTTTTTCTTCCCTCTTTTATTCTGGGGGGAAAAATTTTAAAGTATTGATATTATGTGTATATGTAAAAATTTTTTTTAAATAATTGCATTTGTTTATAAATATGCGAGAGTTTGACACCAGAAGGGTGGAATGAATAATTCCTGTGGGTTGCACCTAGCCAAATCACAAAATCACAGAATCAATCACAGACTTAGTAGGATTGAAAGTGACCACGGTGTGTCATCTGGTCCAACCTTCCTGCCGAAGCAGGGTCGGAATTGCATCCACACAGTTATGAAATACCTCCAGAGAAGGAGACTCCACAACCTCTCTGGGCAACCCATGCCAGTGTTCAGTCATCCACATGGTAAAGCTCTTCCTCGTGTTCAAGTGGAACTCACTCCACAAGCTCCATGTCTCTCTTGTCCTGAGGAACCCAGAACTGGACACAGCACTGGATGTTACCTCACCAGGGCTGAGTAGAGGGTCAGTATCCCTCAACCTGCTGGAAATGTTCTAATGCATCCCAGGATACCAGTGGACATCTTGGCCACAAGGGCACTGCTGGCTCATGGAGAGCTTGCTGTCCACCAGGAGACCCAGATCTTTTTCTGCAGAGCTGCTTCCCAGCAGGCTGGTCCTGGGAGTTACTCTTGTCCAGGTGCAGGACCCTGTATTTGCCTTTGTTGAATTGCAAACAGTTCTCTGCCCTTCTCTAAATCAGTCAAGGTCCTTCTGAAGAGCTGCAAAGCCATTGTGATCTTTTCCATCAAGGTCTAAGGGTACACCTTACTAAGTTAGATAACAGTAGCACAAAATAGAACTGTGAACTATCTGATGATTATGACATAATGGGGATGTGTAATATAATGGTGGGGATTCCTCAAAGAACAGTAATGTCCTACTATTCTAGATAAAATATATATATGAGATTATATATTCTATTATCTACTATTTAGTTGACAATCCTGGGAGGATTAAAAACTATGGTTATATAAGAAACTATAACATATGCAACTGAATAAAACAAAGCATCAGTATTTGATTTCCTTCCTGAAAAGTGCACTTCTGAGAGGTCTGCAGTCCCCTGGATCATCCTTCTGGTCTTTCTTGTGGATGAGTAACACATTTGCTAACTTCCAGTCAACTGGAACCAGCCCAGTTACAAAGGACTGCCGATAAATGAATGAAAGTGGCCCAGTGAGCTCTTCTGCCAGCTCTCTCAGCACCCTTGTGTAGATTCCATCCAGTCCAATAGACTTGTGCAGGTCTAGGTGGTGTAGCACGTTGCTGACAACTTTCTCCTGAATAATGGGCACTTCATTCCCCTGTCCATCTCAAATGAAAAGAAACAGAAACCTGTTCATCTCTCATCCCCTCTTTTAAGATCATGTCATTAATATTTATAGCTTCTCACTCTAAACACAGAATCAGTTTCCATCTTCTTATTTGAATTCTTCCCCATAAGCATCTTATTTGGAGGGATCAAGAGAAATTTACAATTAGAAAAATTAGAAAGCAGGCAGTTGTTCTCACTTTTTCCTACAATCTCATGATGCTATTCTTTGGTGCGTATGAATACACCAGCAAAATAGTTTTTATATTGTGGAGGAAATGTCTAAAATTGATAGTCTTAGAAGAGATCTTTCATTTGAATTAAGTCAAATTAAACGCTTAATCCTGCTGGCCTGGGCATATGAGCCATCAGAAAGTTTAGATTATATCTTTACCGTAGCACAAATGACAAATTTTTGTTCTTCCCATGCTTTACCACTTAGAGCAAGTAGAAATGGCACTGACTACATCCCTATTCAAAAAATTGTTTTATCATGATTTAATTAGGCCAAGGGAGTTCAGTACCCTGCAGATAAGAGCTGAAGATAACTAAACAGCCATAGATTTTAATTGGTTTGTGGACAGAATCAATCAGCAAAAAATGTAAGCGTAAAAAAGTGAGTAACCCAGTTCAGGACCTTTACCTGTTTTTCTGCATGCAGAATTCAAGGTTATTAAAACTTAAAGGACCTGCTAACAAATTTTTCAGTTGTGAAGGTCATGCTCTCTTTTATGTAACATTTTTCTTTTCTATTTAACATTAATCTCTACAGAATGTTCCCATTATTCTGTCCTTTAGAGAGCCCTATAGAGAGGAAACTGACTCTAAAGTGAAAGCTTCTGAAGAGGTCAACCTTTACTTTTCAAAAACAGTATCAACTAATGCCTGAGTTACAGGGCATAAACATATTTTGCATGGAAAATTCTATTACAGGGTAAATCATTTCAACAGAGGAAGGTTTAATAAAATTAAAGAATTGTTTGGAAAAGTGATTATTCAAATTAGCAAAGCGTATAGTGACTTGTTTTTCAGCTCAGGAGACAACGTCCTTCCAGGAATTCAATTGAAACTTTGGGGTTTGAAACAAAAATACACACTTACACTCACATATAATATGCAGCAGGCTCATACAGTTTAGTAGTTTATACTGTCATGCTCTCCAGTCAAGTCTTTTGAAAACACTCTCTTTAGTTTATATAACAAGATTTTGGCAATGGTGGGAGGCCAAGGTCTGTCCTTGTGGCAGACACAGAAGATTGTATCTGACTCCACAGCTGGACACAGCAGAGCCAACTATCCAGGTTGGTGATGACTCTGTGAAAATTTAATTAATAAAAAATTTAAAAAAAACAAAAAACAGTTCAAGAGGAGCAGGGAAAAACAGAAAGAGTGAGAAACAGCAGAGGGAATGCCAAGATCAGAGAAGCAGGTGCTTCTCTGAAATAGGAAGTGCTCCAGGGTGTGGACCAGGTAGTCACTGTAACCTGTTAAGAGTCCATGCTGGAACAGAATTTTTCTAAAGGACTTCAGCCCACGGAGAACCCATGCTGGAGCAGGGGACGATCATGAGGAGGAAGGAGCAGCAGACAGACACTGTGAAGTGCTGACTGCATCCTCCCATCCCCCACAGGAATCTGGCCTTGGAGGAGTTGAAATTGAAGGAGTTAAATAAGGCGTGGGAAAAGGTAGAGGAGGAAAGATACTATTTGTGTCTACTAGAATCTATTTTAAGTGGAAAAAAATTAAATTAATTTTAGAAAAGTTGAATTTGTTCCACCTGCTGACAGTAACTATTAAGTGATCCACCTGTCTCCACCTAACCCATGCACTTTCTCATCCTATCTTCTCCCCTTGCCCTGCTGAGGAGGCAGAACAAGAGAGCAAGCAGCTGGGTGGGCACCTGTCCCTCAGCCAAGGCTAACCCACTGCAAATGTGGGAGCTGATACGAGCCCAGGAGTTGAGTGTAACACAAAATGATGTTAATGTCTGTTAACAGTTTTAAAAGCAGAACTGAGAGGAACAGTTTTAAAAGCAACCAAATCACGGTTTGCATTTTAGTGTGACCTTGGGAATCGTTGGCTGAAATTTTTTACTTTTTTTCTCCTTAATTTTAAAAAATATATATTATTTTAAGTGGAACAAACAATTTCTGGATGAAGTGTGCTAGAGAATTTGAAAGAAGATAAAATCAATTCAGTAAGTTAATGCCAGGTATAACAATCATAACATTGCCTAGACTTCACAACAACTAAATAATGTAATTAAACTGTGAAGTTAAGTAAGTTTTTCCATTTCACTGGAGACCATTCAAAGCTTCAGACAAGATCTTCACAGTCAATATGGAATAAAAGTTTTAATAAATTGCAGGACTAAGGTAAGAATACATGTTCTTAAATAAATACCTCTGAACTGGGGAAAAGGAGAAGGGGGAAAGAAAAATGGAAGAAAGGAAAAAGTAGGCCAATCACACCCTTTTTCAATAAAATCCATGATAGTCTACTAACCATAGAGATTTTATCTTCAAAGAACCCCCTAATGATAAATAAATTGTTCTATAAAATATATAGAGAGAGCATCAGTAAGTTTGCCCTGTTCTGATTTTCATCATAACCTTCACTTCTATGTTTACTATGTTGTTACATTGCTAACTTTCACATTTTTTATGGTTTTACCTTATCAGAAATCACAGGATTTAAAAAGGGGATTTTTAAAAAATTATTGTGTACCAGATGTCATTTTCTTGTCATCAGATCTTACGTGTTTGTCTATTCAATGAGCTTTTTTTATTAGAAGTAATTATTCTTCTTTAGGAATTTTTACACAATTATTAAATTATATTATAAACTTCTTCTGCATAAATGAAATAGGCTGAGGTCATTTAGTTGTGCTAATCAGGAAGAATTATAAATTTATTTTAAACCAGTAAATCTAATTTATTAAAAAGTTTTAATTTTTTTTGTTTGAAGAAAGATTATACATCTGAAACACACAAAAAAATGGACATTATCTCATGCTTGGGAATAAAGACACTGCCTTGTAATCGCAGTAAGAAAATGAAAAAGATTTGTCAGCAATTGTTCATTTGAACAGCTATGTGCAAAACCTAAAATACTTAGAAAGGAGTATTTTGCTAAATGTTAATCATGTGTTAAGCGACAACAGGTGAGGTCCACAATCTGAGAAGTACATGTTACTTGTAATTTACAAAATCAGCCAGCAGAGCCTTTAAATAATTAAGCTAAAGTGAAAAGATCTGAAAGAAAAAAAAAAAAAAAAAACAGAAATCATGCCTTGCCTTCTCATTGAAATCCATCTCTTTACTGAACTTTTTGTTCTCTTTAAAAAAAGTCATCAACAAATGCTTATCTTCTTCAATTCTTGTGCTCTTTCAACTTTCTTTCTTGAATGGAGAACAGGGATTTATTCTGAATTCTTATTGTCATTATACTATTTCAGCAGTAAAATTCCAATTCAAAACATGTTATTTCTTAAGTCTTAATCTCTTTCCAAGTCAATGTATGGAACTGGCAACCAGAATTCAGGTTTAACATTTTTACTTTTACTTTCTTGTTGCTGTCCCCTATATAATTTCCTTTAGTTCTACTCATTCCTCATAGAAATACAGTAATGTGGATCTTTGCATGCATATTTGTGAGAAGCAAAATACTTCAGTGAAGTTACTGCAATTTTTTCTATAAATAATCATAATAGGGCTACAGTCATTTCCAGATACAGAAGTACAGTGCCAGTCCCCATCCTGCAGACATTTATGGCTGGCATTTATAATATATTTTTCTTTTCAGAAATGCAGACTATAATCTGTAGCTTTTGTCTATATTTAATCAAACTCCCCATAATTATATTTGCTCTAATTTACAGTAAGCTCTTTAAAAGTTAAGGTTATAGTAAAATGTTTCACTTTAATCTAACATTATAGACAAAACCCCTAACCCTACCAAAACCCATCCCCCCACAAAAGTCAATTTATTTGCACAGCCTGCATAAAATGCCATTTAATTCTGTCACACAGAAAGTCATATAACAAGCTAAAGTATGGCAGCTCCATGAAACTGTAGCTCTGTAAATTCAACTTTACCAATACTAGTCAGTGCTGTAGGCTTAATATGTCCCAGAGCTGACCAGGGCTTTCCTTACTCTGAGTTGGTTTTGACCACTTGCCTTGGCCATAGTGTACTACAGCCAGAAAACACTGAAATAAGGAGATATGTATTTGAAGCAGAATTTAGGCAGGGCGTAATTAAAGGTCTTGATTGCTGAGACTCATGTGCTACCATGTGTACATTTGACTGCCTTTGTCTTTTTCACATGGAGATGTGTACAAACAATTTCTGGCCATGAACTTCACTACCACGTGGATGAATTTAGAGAGCTGTAATAGAGAAGCCTTTCCTTGGTGCCTGCTCAGTACATGGGGATGACACCATTTACAGCCCTTGTTTTATCTTGAGATTAAGTGATTTTTGTCTACAAGTAAAATTCCCTTATGTGACAGTAGAAATGAAGAAGGCAATTGCTTATTTTTAACAATTCCCTCAGGAGCCCTAAAGACCACAGTGCCAAATAACCTCACAACAGCCATGTGTTTTAGACACAATTCATCCTTTTCTCCCAGAAAACTAACCTAAGGGATAACATGAAGTTTTCACTAACCACCACCTATAAGCCTGTAGGGGCACTACATGCTGTATTGCTACCTTATGGTTTTATTCGTGTGCTTTAACTGCTGTGTCAGTGAACAAATCTGAAATACTATGGTTGTTTTCTAAAACCTTCTTGAATCCTGTACCAGATTAATGTGATTCCTACCAGAATTATGAAATACTCGTATTTATTTCTATCTTACCCTACCTTCCTTCCCCATATCTTCATTCATTCATCTCTGGAGATAGTCAGAATCAATAATTCATAGTTAATCACATTTTCTTCAACCAATATCAAAGTATCAGAAAGAAACACATGCAGAAATGTAAACGGGAAAATAGATGTTTTATCCTGGAACAGTACTCCATCATGCCTTAGGCTCTTTCTAACCTAGAATTCCTACTGAAGGATAAAAATGACTTTTACTTCTGTTTCAAGAGTTCTAAGGAATTCAGGTCTTACTAAAGCAGATTAATAGAAAAATTTGGTTAAGTAGCAGAGAAACTAGTGGTCCTTCTCACTGTTTGGAATAATTTACACTTCTCTGCAAACTGCAAATAAAATTATAAACTACAAATAATGAAATTATCTAAGACAGAAAAGTAACAGAAGCCAAAAAGAAATTTCATAATGTGTTGGGAAAAAGTCTTCCATGTATAAAAAATTGAAAATTTGATATGCATACCCCATAGTAATTATTAAATATAACAAAAATATATTTTTTTTATATCTTGGCAGGATTATAGGAATTTAATTAAGTCAGAAGAAGTTTGCATTTGATTTTGTCCTTCTGGCATGTATAAAATAGAGTCCTATGTCAAGTACAATATGAAAACAGGGCCACAGTATCAAGAATATATGTCATAAAGTACTTAATATTTATAAAAACAATTTCAGCTTAAAGTCTGGCTTTGGGTTAATCACCTTCAGGGGTAACACATTCAGTTTAAGTTATGTTTGTATATTTCAAATTAAAATAATGAGTAATTATATTTACTACTTTTACATCTTTTAAAGGATAATCAAGGTCCTAATCCTGTACTAATGAAAAATATTTTTCTGCCTCAGCTAAATAAAAGAATTATGCCTTTTAATTGTTTAATATTTTCCCCAACTCGACTCTTTTCGCTGGTACTTCAAGACCATTTTGGAGCAGAAATATAATTGAATTGAGAGTAATCCTATGTTACTTCTGAAAAACACCATTGTTTTTATGTATTTTTAAGTTGAAGCCACAAAAAAAAAAAAAAAATCAATAGAAAATTAACTTTCTGATAGGAATTTTCCTTTGCTAGGTTACTGCTATTTTGGGCTTTGAAATGTAACTTTTATTTTTTGAACCAAACATGCTAAAGGAATATAATAATAAATAGCAACTTTCTCTGCTCCTTACTTATTTTACCTTAGTTCATTGTTTATTCTAACACTTTAAATCTTTTCATCCCAGGGATTTGGATCACAAATAGCATTTGGCTTTTCTTCTGGCTCGGAAAACTTTAATTTTGAGTTTTCCATGTAATAAATTAGAAGCGACTGATAAAAATTATGTGAATAAGTAGCAATAAGTAGTCTGACGTGAAATACGTCAAATTTAAACCTATTTTTCAGAAAAAAAAATATTGTCTATCTCCTGTTTTGCAGTAGATTTCCTTTTCAGAGGAAATGTGTATAACAGAATCCAACACAAAAGGCCTTTTTGCAGAGTTTGCAATTATAATTTGTTACAGTAATAGTTTGATGGCAAGTTGAGAATGCCTTAGAGAGCTTCAAAGTAAGTTCATTTACTGCCTTTGATTGCATTCCCCTAGAGTTTACGTAGAATAGATTAGGGGAACAGTTTGGAAGAAATCCATATGGACTCAAAATAGGTAATTATTACCCAGTGTTTCTATTCATATTCATAGATAAATTCAAGGGCATCACAGAATGACCAAAGACAATTAAAAACTTCAGACTATAACATTATATATTTTTTTTTGTGACTTAGTCAAGGCAAGATCTCTCAGCTATGTCTGTGTTTTATTTGTTTTTCCTTTTAAAGTGACTTTTTATTTTCATTTCCTCTCCTCAGCTCTCTTCAATGATTTTTAAATGTTAAATGAATTAAATGACAAATATTTTGTAGGTTTTTCACACTTCTGTAATGCAGATCAGCTGACATTATAAGCAGCTTTAAGCAGAATATCCATGGCATATGTGACTTCAGGTCATATCCCCCTTACTTAGACACAGAAAAATGAACTTATTGGAACTGCTACAGAGGTTTTAATATCCTTGGGGATTGTGACTATGCAGTGAAATTCTCCCAAAGGTGCAGTTCATTTCCTTCCATTGTTCTATGGAAGAACTGCTGCAAAGCAGCTGAACTGAGTCCCAGATTTGTATCTCCTTAACTTCAAAGGAGAAGCCATTAAAACACAACCATTTCATTTTGCAATGATATATCAAATGCATATTAAAAGAAAATTATACTTGCCCCAAGCCCCACTTCAATCTCATTTTAATTGATAGTCATTGTTTGTATTAGAGAAATGTGCGCAGATAATGAAGTTACAGACATGAATGTCCCTTATGGAGATATGTTAAGACATAAAATAGGACTTCATGTAACCATCAGGGTCTTTTAATTTGTCTGGAGAACTAATAAATATTGTCTTCGGAGATGAATTGAATCCATCTCAGATAAAATTGCACAGGGACTTAGTATGTGTAGAAACATGTATTGGAGAAGTATTCCAAGCACTGAGAGAAGAGACTTAAGCAAGGAATAAAAAGATATTTTGGGTTTATTATAGGGATTTTAAACAAGAATGGGGTGTGGATTTCTACCTGTAAATCTCTACTGCAAGGAAACACTATCATATAACCAAGGGGAAGGGACTATCATTGCAAACAATGGATTTGTACTGAGCAACAGCAAAAATGCAACAAGCACAAGCACAGGCAAAAAAATCTCAATGCACTTTAATCACATATTTCCTACACTTTAGTCACTCATTTCCTACCTCTGTCTTCATGTCTTTCTTCTCTAAAGCTTTTTTGATGGGCGTACATCAAAGTGTCATTTTAAAAGAACCCTTTTGTTCTTCAAATGGTTTTGAGTTTCAAGTGGCTGACATGAACAAAATTAAAAATGAAAGTAGTGACTAAAGTATTTGCAATTTGTCTCTGGTTTTATACATCTGCTTAGTATGATACAGCTTTAAAGAAATTAGCCATTAGTTGTTTTCACAGACAACCTTAATTGACACTTTGGATATTTTTGTTTGAAACCTTAACACTTGAAATTACAGCTTATTATACTCATATTAAAGTATAACTTTTATAAAAAAATAATATACATTATTTTCTTTGTTCCAGATATCACTGAACAAAACTTTAGTGCAAAGAAACCATAAAACCACAATCATTTTCTTCCATGTAATTTTAGAGTTAAGATAATCAGATATTGAAAATCTTCAAGAAAAAGGCAGAGACTGTGATTATCTGTAAGATTTTTCTGTAACGCAGACGCTTTTGATTTCTTGGGATATCCTATCTGTTTACAGACACTAAAGGATTTTGAAACTCAGCAGTGAGTTAGTGGAATGAAAGTTGTGCAAATATATGTTTTAGACTGATTAGGAAATATAAACAATTAGACTTTTCAGAGTATTTAAAGTTATCTTTTTGTCACAGAACATTTTTTCATTCCTTTATGTTTGATTTGAGAGAAAATTTCTAAGTTCCTTATCTTAAGTTTCAAGACTGTTCTACTTTCCATTTCTTAAACATTTTAGCAATTGCATATCACTATTTTAAATCCTAACAAAGAAAAATATAATATCAGTAATAATATGATTAAAATATTAACAATGATATTAATAATTGTTCTGTAAAATTCTGGAGAGATATCTAAGAGTTCTGGATCACATTTCTCTTTCTGTAAGAGCAGCACTAATGCTGCTACTGGATACAACACTGCATTGGGTGTCCCACGGCAAGGCATTGTCCTTGGAGGGCTGCAGAGGTGACTCCAGTGAGAAGAGACCAGGGCTGCCCCATGCCAGAGACAAGTAGCTCTGCAATGGACATCAAGCTCAGACAAGAGGCAAGGGAGGACTATCTTCCTTGTGCTGTTCTTGGCAGAGACTGTGGCCAGTGAGGAGTAGAAATGTTTGGAATGAAGGATTAAAGTTGAACGTTGGCAAAAATGGAGGGGAGGTAGGGACATGTTTCCTTGGTTTTTAACACTCCTGCTCTGTTTTTATTCGATAATAAATTATTCTTGATAGAATTACAGGATATTGAGGTTAGAAGGGACTCTGGATATTTCTTAGTCTGCTTCTACCTACTCAAGCAGGGCCAGGTACAGAAGATAGAATGGTTTCGTTGGAAGGGACTTTTAAAGATCATCTAGCCCAAGATCAGTGCAACAGGCCAAGATGAATCTACCACAGTGTTATTCCACTGCATTCTCCCATTTATGTGTTGACATTCGTAGTGCCTTTTCTTCATCTATAAATTTTTGTGAAACAAAAAACTCTGGTTTTAATCAATATCATCACATAATAATTTAGATTGGAAAAGACCTCTAAGATAATCAAGGCCAATTCTTAACCTAGCACCACCAGCTTAATCCACAGCTAGGAATCCTATAGATTGGGTTTTACTTTTTGGACTTGAGGGCCTGTGCAGTCCCCGCTTGGTGTCCATCTTTCTATATTACACTTAGTTGCCATTCATCTTTACCTTGATCTCCTAAACAAGAGACAGATAACATCAGCCTGTGGATCTCTGGCAGCACTGACCAGAGAAGAGGCCAAGAAGCAAACCTACTAGTGAGACACAGCTTGTGAATATATTTCTGTTAACAGACTCTCAAACAAAGACGTAAACTTGAGCTTAGCATTCCTTGTTACTGGGCCTAGAGAAAGGAAGAGTAAAATGTGTACTAACTTCCCCAGTCAATTTGCACTAGAAGAATTGTTCCAATGGTAATCAAGCTGCAGAAACATAGCAAGAGGAGTATTAATTGAAAACTATACTATACACACATATTTTTTTGGACAGTTGGTTCAAATGGTTCATGAAACTATATTTCTATTCCAAATGATACCATAAGTGAGACAATGCCTTGCTATTCTGACATTTTCACTTTTTTTGTGGAAAAAGTCCACACTTTTAGAACAGCTGACCAATTATTAAGAAGATCAACTTAATGAGACCAACTGCATTTTCTTAATAGAAAAGTACTTTTATACTATGTTTAATACTAAAAGAAAGCTTTGGAAAATTATTCATGTTTAAATTGAAAAGGATTTGATGCAAAGAGGGGAAGCCTTTTGAGGAGCAGCTTGGTTTGTTCAGCCTAAAGAGGAGACTGAGGAAAGACCTCACTGCAGTCTGCAGTTACCTCACAATGGGAAGTGGTGATGCAGACACTACCTTTTCTCTCTGGTCACCAATTTTAGAACCTGAGGGAAGAACATGAAGCTGTGTTAGGGGAGAATTATGTTGAGTATTAGGAAATGGTTCTTCATCCAGAGGGTGACGGGGCACTTGAACTGGCTCCGCAAGGAAGCTGTCACCAGGCCTGTCAGAGTTCCAGAGACACTGGCACAACACTATGAGGCACATGTCACTTTGCTTGGATGGGCTGGTTGAGCCCTGCATCTATTGTTCCCCTGATATGCAGGGACTGCTGTCTTAAACAAAGTGTTTTCATTCCAGATAACAGAAAAGGCTGATAAGAAGCAGATCCTGCAGAGATGGGGTAATGCTTTTTATCATGCTAATCTCCTCCCTTCAGATAAGACACAACTGCATCTGACAGTATAAAACTCCTCTCCAGTGGAGATATCAGGGTGTTCCCACAAGTTCCTGTAAGACTAAATGTATGTAACTTGACAAACTCTTTGTTGCACATGCCTCATCCCCAAAGGATTAAGACGGCAACTACCACTCTGCACACAGACATCAAAATAACAAAGATCAAGTATCATCAGTGGATCCACAGGACGTAATATCTATCCATTCTACTATTTTCTCTTGTACTATTTTTCTCTTTCTATATTTTTCTTATATATTTTCTCCATTATATTTTTATAGGAAGGAACAAAACTGTTTTACATACCTCCTTTCTGCTGCAACCAAATTGTTTTAATATAAACCTGCCTCGTATCTACAGTGGTCATTCAGTGTTGTTTCACTTTAATTCACCCCAAGGGATCTATTAGCAACAACCTCAGTTACCCTGCCTAAGAGGCAGGTCATAACAACACGGTGTGGCTCTTGGGGATGTCCTGAGCAGGGCCAGGAATTGCTCTCAATGATTCTTCTGATCTAATAATTATCTTAAGAAAGAGGCCAGTTATAACACATTTAAAATTTGTTTTACAGAACTGGTAAATTTAGTCCTTATCTTTATTCATGTGGAGGTTAATGAGAATCTGGCATCAATTTAAGAATTAATACCTAATCAAGCAAGACACCTGAGGCTGAGTAACTAGCAGATGTTTCTTGAATTGGAACCTTAATGGCTCACCAATCAATAGAGTGCCATAAGTGTATTTCTTCTCCAATTCCAGTCAGAGCAGATGTGTTTAAACAGAAACATAAGTGTGCAATAATTAGCTTATTCAGTGTGACTAGCAACAGTTATCAGTTCAAAGGACAGAGGATACAAAAATAAGGAAGCTTTAATAGAATACGTGGATCCTAATCATTACTCTCAAATTCAATTTTCTCTCTCCTGATGAAAATACCTCTAAATACGCGCAAAGAATTTAACTATTTGCTATGTATAGTGTATTTAATTAATTTTCTTACTGATAAAAACAGATAACTACCCTGCAGTTTATACTTTAAACACAGAAGGATCTGGTTTGGAAGGAGATGGTCTTTAAGGTCTCTTCCAACCCCCTGCCATGGGCAGGGACACTTTCAAGAAGACCAGGTGACTGAAAGTGACTGTAAGTCATATTGTAAAGTCTGCCCCTTAAATGCAGTCAAAAAGGATTTTAAGGCTAGTGGGGCAGGAGGCTGAATAACACCACTGGGGTTAAAAAAGCATTCTTGTTTTCGGGAATTCTCAAGTAATGCTTATTAGGACAAGAGAGGGTGGTCAAACATTGGGACAGGTTTCCTAAAAAGATGGTCAATGCCTCAGGCTTGTCATTGTTCTAGAGGCATTTGGACAACTTTGGTCAGGCCTGGAGTGGTCAGGCAGTTCAACTAGTTGATCAGTGTTTGGTATAAAAGAAAGCCTGAAGAAATGTTAATACTCCTTTTTGTCCAGACTGCTGTTAGACAAGAGATTTCACAGGAAGAGTATTTTAGGACTAGATGAATTAGGACAAGGATATCCTTTCTAAACAAAAAAACTGTTACTTGAAACAATAACATTTTTTAGTTTAAAAAGAAAAAAAAGTGTATTTATAAGAGAATTACGTGGATAAGAATTGCTTCCATTTCTAAATACTTCAGAAACAAGAGCTGGAATTCTGAGAACTCCATGTGTAATAATTAAATAAAACGACATAAAATACTGAATAAAATAATCCTGTTGCTTAAAGACAAACTTATAGTTTCAGCTGAGATGCCTTGAGATTTTAGGCATCCTCACTGTTCTCTTAGACGTGACACAGGACCTGTGTGAAACCCTAGGCTTCTAGAGTGGCACATGATGGCAAGGCGGAATACCATTTTTTCATTTTTTTAGGGACCAAAGCCCACCTATTCTGGCAGGAGTGATGACTTGATAGACTGATCAATATAATAAAGGGATTTTTTTTCTCTTTTAAAGTAAAGAAATTACTTTTAAATACCTCGTTCTAATGTACTTGAAAAATCTGTAATTTGCTTCAGCCTCTTATCTTTAAACAAATTAATCCAATATGAACTATTCTTTTATCTAAAGTGGCTTCAGCTATTGTATTTAAAACTGGGAAATCAGAAAAGTGCTAATATTATAGAAGTGACTGAGATATTTAAAAAATCTAAGAAATCTTTCTCTGTGCATCTTTCAAAATTCAGACTTCATGAGGTGTTTTTATTTAATGAGTAACAGACTGACACAAATATTCTATTCTATTTAGTCTAGGTAAGACTCCTTTAAGAATTAACTAAACTGAAACAGTGTGTTAAATTTAAGAGCTAGAAGCAAAAGGAGAATAGGTGTAGTAATGTCAGCCATTGTGAGGCTTAATTTGTATGAATCGTCTTTACTGAAAGAATACACTTGTTTTCTTCTTTAACTTTACTGCAGCATTAGATAATTAAACAAAAAGAAAACAAAAAGTATTGACTTTAGAGAAGACATTAGGGCATTTTAAGAAATAATCTTTAAAATAATTAAGTTAGAAATTAATCTTTAAAACTTTAGAAAAGATAGTTTTTATGGACTAAAATGTGTACTGTCTTAGAGTAGAAATTTGAACATTAGCATGTACTCTACTGACAGATGGTAAATTTATTTTTCTGCAGTCTGGCCTTATTTGTCAGCCATACCAAGTGAAGTTCACAAAGACAGAGGTTTCCATGTACCTAACCTGTTCTACTTTCCAGGGAACTTAACGCACTAATTTCTGTTGGGATGCAAACCAGGAATTAGACACTTAAATATGGATGGAGCCTCTGAAGAAAGGCTGAGAAAATTGGAGTTGCTCATTCTGGAGAAGAGAAGGATCCAGAAAGGCCTCGCTGAGTTCTTCCAGAACCTGATGGGGTCCTATGAGAAAGCTGGAGAGGAACTTTTTGCAAGGATGTGTAGTTATAAGACAAGGGGTAACGCATTTTAACTGAACAAGGGTGGATTTAGATTACATAGAAATTCTTTACTGTGAGGGCAATGAGAACCTGGAAGAGTTTGCCCAGAGAAGTTGTGAATGCCCCATCCCTGGAGTTGTTACAACACATCATTTCTTCTCTCAAGAGACTATATTCTACCTAGGAAAGCAGATAGAATTGCACAATGGGAATGAAGTTGAAATAAAATGTAATAAAAACTGAACTGATCTTCATGGAGCAAGAACATCAACCTAAAATTTGATCTGAACTGATTGGATAATTTCATATGTCACTTGAAAATTTTCTTGATCTATGCATACTTGAGGTCAGCAAAGCCTATCCATTAGTTTAACTACAAAAGAAAGTATATTTCTTGGCAAAGTAAATGATTATGTATAATAAAAGGAATAAATTAGACCACTGGAGTTACTTAGTAAAGGGTTTGTGATAAAGATACTGATACTTCTTAAATTAGAAGCCACAAAATCTGAACAAAAAATTCTGCAGACTGGATAGTTGTTCATTATTGAGTTACGTAAACACTTTTTAGTATATTTGGCAAGTGAATAAAGTTCAATTCACAAAATAAAAAAAACAATTTTCTCAATATTTTTCTTTGGGGGAATTTGTTTTATTAGTTTAGGCCAAAAAGAAGGCATCAACATTTTCCTCATAAAAATATTTTGAGTTATTTCTAGTTTTCAAAATATGACTACACGGAACTTCAAAGAGAGGAAAGCTGAGAAACACATCTATGTCTCAAATCTCATTAACATGGCTCAAAGTGTTCCTTGCCAATTTTGATACAAAATTTAATTCATTTTAATAAAAATTAATTATTATTTTTTATTGAAACCATGATCAAGTGTTTCCATTCGCACATGTAATTTGCTTACATTAATCCGTTTTTAAAAAATAAACAAATTGTGATTTAGCATTTATTTGTTAAAAATTCAAAAGAAACTAGTGTTCTAAGTTAATTTTTTCATAATTCTTTTAGATGCTAAACTAATGATTTTGTATTTCTTGGTAAAGATACCTAGTATTTAGATTTTGGTACTTTTTAGCAATATGATGGTCCTTTTAATAAATTTGTAGACTCCACTGAGCACCTTTGAATACCAAAAATCCTTCCCTCTCAAAAACATTAATAATTTTGTGTTTTATTTACTTATTCACATATAAAGAGTAATTTAAGTAGGCATGCAAAAACTATATGAAACAAGGAATCATATATAGATCCATTAAAAAGTCGGTATTTGCTCCTTGATACTCTCTGATTCTTTCTGAGAATTTTTGGAAGAATTATGTCATGGAAGACTATAACATAGAGAATATCCACCAGAGCCTTTCAATTTTTGATGGTTCTGTCACACAGAACACAACAGATGAAAGAGGAAGAGAGCAGAGGGACTGAAATATGCTGAGAAAATATTTTTGAGACCTTGTTTCTGAGAAATCCTTTTATAATGCAGGACTTTGAATAGTGAAAGGAAAAATTTGAACTGTTTAAATACACTGAATGAATTGTAAGCAGTCTTGAAGGGTAAAAAAAAATGAAGGCCAAATCATGCTGTACTTTTGTCAATTCAAAGCCCATTGTGTGATATTTCTTGTCTCTATTACATATATGCTCCACAGTTGTACCTTGAGTACTTTGTCCTGCTGTAACTGCTGTACTGAAATAGACAGAGAAGCGTCCTTTGCTACAATTGATTCAGATAGCAAACAAATTCTACTACAATGTCCTATGAACTATGTAAAACTAAGAAATCATTGAGATTATTGCAGAATTAATTTGATCAATAACTCTCATTTTCTTAATAAAGTAACATTTCACATAAATGTATTTATTTTTAAAATAGTTAAAAGACTGAAATTAATTGTTTCATATCCTTGCTTCATTTAAATTATTTCAAAATATGCTGTTCCAACTTTTCATTTTGGTGTAATATACTTAGACTATTACATCAAAGTAATGCATTTCTACATTGTTTTGGTTTAAAAGACAG
>VZRF01010020.1:4223-45110 GCA_013396875.1 Vireo altiloquus
CCTTTTTTTTTTTTTTTTTTTTTTAATGGATGTTGGTAAATCCACAGGTGATGACAGACACTAAAGTTAATATCATTCTATTGTGAATATCCACACATTACAGTCAGCCTAGAGGAGTTACGAAGAGTCTAGAAAAGTCCTGCTAGCCTTCTTCAAGAGATCATTTAATGTTATGTTGCAAGGTCTGGGTAAGATGTAAAATTTTGCAGTTGAACTATGCTGATGTCAAGTTATGGCAAAATTCTGACAGCTACTGGAGCTAACATAGTTTTTCTCTACACAGGCAAATTCTTCTCCCTATATGAAGATACAAGAAGATTGTCAAAGTACGAACAGATAAACAAGGTACTAGTAAAGTGAAATTCAGGAGAATCACAGAATAAGAATTAATGTGCGTAACCACAAATTGGATTAAAAAAAGGATTTAAAAAAAAAAAAAAGGCCGAGGTGAAAAGCTTATTGAAGAGACAACATTGATAAAATTGGCATTTTTATCTGTGAGTGTGGTTTGCCTGAGTGGGATGTTGCATTTGGACTGTAACAAGAACAGAAGGGATGGAGCTGGTGAATGGTTTGTGAGTGACACCTCAGAGAAACCCACTGCTTCAGTGAGCTAAATGAACTTGCTACATATCTTCTTGTAAAGATACCTTTCAGGCCATGAAGCGGAGCTACAAAACAAGAGGAGATTTTTCTTAAAGCACACATAAAATTATATTACAATCTGCTCAGTATAAGAGTCAGAGGCTGCGGTTTCTCTTGTGCTATAAGGCACTGCTGTATAAAAAGACTATTTTCTATTTCAGAGAGAAATCATCATTAAGTGTGTGGGTTTTTTTCTAAGGACTTTAAATAGGCAAAATAAATGCTGAATAGCATTTCATACAATTTCTTTCTAGTAGGCCATTAGTCCAAATCAGAGAGAAATTATGAATACAATAGATAAGGACTTCAATTGGATGGACATATAAATTAGCATAAATTAACTAAGAGTTTTCTATCTTAGAGTTGGTCAGAATCAAAATTCAGCCAATGTTGATTATTTTGCTAAAACTCTATCACACTCTGAAGTTCTGTGGTAAATAATGAAATAAATATAAGTAAAGGGTAACAAAGACTGACAAGGAACAAAACACAAAGCAGTTGTAGCTTCAGAGTTATATTGATTTGTAAACTACAGAAAATGGGTGAGATAATTTAAAACACCACAGGAAAAATTTCTGTGCATAGTCATAAAGTAACTCAGAAAGATTTTAGTAATTTTGGGACATGCGACCATATGTAACCCTTAAAAATTATAGAAAATAAAATTTTTACTCCTCTCTGAAGTGTTTAGTGCCCACATATATTCTGTAATTAAAAATGCACAAGATTTTATGCTCTCTCATATAAAGATGATAAAACACATTAAACTCATCTACTGAGGTGAGAATATTATCATAGAATCATAGAATCATTTAGGTTGGAAAAAGGCTTAAAGATCTTTGAGTCCAGCTATTACCCCAGCACTGCCAAGCCTATCCCTTTAAGAGTTGTATCTACAAATCCTACATCCCTCCAAGGATGGTGACTCCACCACTGCCCTGGGCAGAGTGTCCATCTGGTGAAGAATATTTTCCTAAGTTCCACCTGGGCTTCCAAAGGAGATGCACTCTCCTTTTTTCCCCCAGGTTCCAGCCAACTCTCTCTGTTCAGACAGCCAAACCTCCTTCTCCTCTTGCTAACCTCCTGGCACTTGGGGACTGCTCGATCTTGTACCTCTATGTTTTCCTTCTTGAGGTACAGCCAAACTTCCCAGACTTCATTTGCCACCAGGACCACCTTCCAGGGGAAACTACCAACTAGTCTGCTAAGCCAGCCAAACCCTGACCTCCAGAAGTCTGAGGGGCTGTTCTTCTGATCTCTCTCCTTACTTCTCTGAGAATGGGAAATTCACGTTGTGGTCACAGAGCCCAAGACAGCCCTGAGCCACCACACCTCCCACCAGCCCTTCTCCCTTCTCCATCAGCAGGTCCAGTGAGGCTCCTCACCAGCTGAGTCAGAAAGGCATCAGGGGAGAGGTGTTCTTCCTTGGACCCTGACTCCTGGCCTGGCTGTGTTCCTTGTTTCAGTGTCCCATGTCCCGAAAAGATGAAATGAGGCTTCTTTCTGCTGTTTCAAAGCTTGTTTATTTCTTGTTCTTATCAGAGTTTCAGAGGCACAGACTGTGCTGTGACCTCCAGGAAGACGAGGACAGAAAGGCAATGGCTACCCAAAGTAGGTAGCTTTTATATCTATTATCAACCAGTTAGAAAGTTTTACATATCTTATTTTGTTCCCAAAACCAGTGAATATCAACCTTATTGACATGTCTCCTCTACACTAAATTCTATCTACCAATTAACAAGTCACAGGAACTTATGCCAGAGGGAAAAAGGAAGAGAAGAAGATGATGAAGGAGTCGACACCATAGAATCTCCATGTTGGCTCCATATAATATATATAGCAAAACCTAAAAACCACAACTACACATCCTGTGGTACACTAAACAACATCTCCTCATTTCTTTGGTGTTCTCAGCTCATCCAGAAGTGTGGGGCAAATGCTCCCATGAGCTTGGTTCGCAGGCCAAGCCTTTTTTGAGGAGCTCTGAGGGTAAAACAAACACCCAGAGGAGCAGGAAAAGTTTCCAAGCTTTTCCTAGACTCTGACAAAAGGTCTGCTCCACACACCCCAGGAGGTTCCTAGGCTCTTTGCTCTCTGCTGTGCTCTATTTCCAGCAGACAGCTGCTAAGGGGATGTACCCCATGAGGACCAAGGGGCAATGATCACAAGACTTCTCCCAGCTGCTTCCAGAATAGTCCTCCTGCCTCTTCATCCTGGTTGGGAGGACTGTTTCACCTATGATATTTAATTTAAAAGAAAAAAAGTGGTCAAAAAGCTTGTCTTTAAGAACTCTGAAAGGTCTGGACAAGCTCCTTGGCCTGTTGATGCAATGCTTTACTTAAAACTTTTGGAGTATCAGGGATATTGCATGCGTTAAAATGCTAGACCCAATGAATTTGTGGAAAAAATTGTCAGGACTTATCTGCTAAGAAAGCATTCAAATGTCTCCCTGGGCAGTGTGGAAACCTGTCACAGTCAACCTCTTACATCTACAGATAGTTTATATGGAACCTTACTCTTATTTCTTCTTTGCTACAATTTTATCTTTACATAGAGCCTTAGTCTAGTAAGGTTCAGGTTGTGACAGAGAAGGAAACAGAAAGGGAATCACCTAAACTATTAGCCAAAGTGTAAAATGCAAAAGTCAAAGAAATCGCAGATTTATAAAACAAGGATAAGATTTCCTTTTTGCTTCGGAAGACTTTGCTTCTCAACTTACACCTTTACAACATCTCAAGATGGTAATGGAAATGCAATTGTTACCTGGAAAGTGGGCTAAGGAGGCAAGATAACAGAAAAACAAATTTTATTAAATTGTGGGAGAGACCCACTTATCTGACCTGGAAAATTAATGATTTATGGTATAATGCATCAGCAAAATCAATAGCAGAATATGTTAACATAAAATAAAAATCGTAGCAAGTTAATGTAGATTTTTTGAATAACAGTATTGACTGAAGATTCTAATCAGCCAAATGCATGAAGGTTAATCCAGAGCATGCTTAGGAATAAATGAATTCAATTTGAATGTATCACTAAAATTATTTTTTGATCTAATGGAGTGATAATTGAATTCTTTTTCTAATCTGAAGCAGGGGAGATAGTAGCACCACAACATAATTACTTGTCTGGTTAAATACATCGTCTTTTTGTGGAAATAATTTGCTTTCAGATTCATGCTGAGAAGCTACCAGCTCCTCTTTATCATAATATAATTTAACAAAATGTAGCATTCCTTCTTCATCAAATTAAACCAATTTGCAAAATTGAAGAGTCTTTGGGTCGCAGCTCTTCAATCATCCTCCATTGTTACATTCAGATGAAAAAACAGGGCATTAAAAATAAAACCTTCAAATAAGGACTATCTTTTCTTTTAAGTAAGATTTAGAGGAGAGGAAAATGAGGAGATGTCCTTTAAGATGGAAATTACTCAAAGGATTTTATGTGAAGTACACAAATCCTTGGATCGCTAAAGCCCTGTTGCAGAATCTTCAGCAATGCCTGAAGCCAGAGCAGCTTACTCCAGCAGAATTATACTACCATACAATCATGATGGTTGGAAAAATACCTCTAAGACCCTTGAGTCCATCCCTTAACTCAGCACCGCAGTGTTGACCACTAAACCTTACCCCAAAGTGCCACTCATGTGCCTTTGGAACGCTCCCAGGGATGGTGACTCCACCACCACCCCAGGCAGCCTATGCCAGGGTTTGAAAACTGCTTTAGTGAAGCATTTTTTTACTAATATCTACTCTAAACCTTCCCCGGTGCAACTTGAGGCCATTTACTCTCACCCTGCAAAGCCTCAGGCTGGGTCAGTGTATCAGAGATGTTGACCACAACCCCTCCAATGCCTTCTTGTGCATCAGAGAAGGATAAATTTAATCCCAGGGTTTGTTTTGGTTTTGCTATTGCTTGCAGCAAGTCCTGATGTGAGGAAGGGCATGGACTTAACAGCTGACTGGTACATGTTTTCTCACATCTCTTACTGCTGGAAAACAATAGGGCTGCTGGTTTATTTTGAAATATTCCTGCTGTGTCTCAGCCTCGGGGTTATCATCCATGTAATGACATTTAGAAGTTGAGAACATCTGACGCTACACTCATTTTAATCGTCTGGTAGTGATTGTTGTCTCACAGACTCTGATTTAAGAGCTGATCCTTATTCAACATACCTCATAAAATATGAATAAAGTAGATGCAGCTGGTCCAGTTCAGGGAATTACAGAATCATAGAACAGTTTGCATTGGAAGGGGCCTCAGAGACCATCTCACTCCAGCCTCCTGTCATTGTTTCCACTTCCACAGGTTTCTCCAAGATCCACCCAAACTTGAACTGTTCCAGAGATTGGGGAGCCACAAGCTTCTTCAGGCAACCTGTTCATGTGCCTCACCAATGCTTTTCTTCTGAATGTTCTTAGTTAATTCTTCTCTTAATGATACTTTCCTTCATAAGTCATCCAGGTTCCATATCATAAGAATATTTTTGATGTTCCCCACAAAAATTGAACAGTTTAAAGGCCTGGTCTCTGGGCCCTGCTATGTTTGGAGGAACTGCACTCAAACTTTTAATAGTTTTCTGTTCTCTACTTGTCACAGAAAAGCTGTGGAGCTCATTAATCATGTTTTTGTGGCACACCACATTTATGGTACTTGCCTCTTCATTCAAGTCACTATCTACAAATAATATATGTTGGGGAAAGCATCCTACTTTTCTCTCTTTTCAGAGTTCTAATACCTCTATCTGGATCAGTTTTTTCTAGGGATGAAGTGATTCACAGCAACAATGTGGAAGGCATCCCCAAGGTCTCACTGCTGCATGCTGACAGTGGGGTTTTTTTGGTTCTTTTTTTTAGTGCAGATCCAAATTTGAACTCTACCACTACTCAGTAAATGTAGAACTTGCAGCATTTCAGAGAAAGCCCAGGAGTGAACTCAAACATGATGCTGGGTTTATCAGTGTCAAACATTTTGAGCCATCTTTGGGAACAAATACTCTTGTCCCTCCAAGCCATAAACTTTCCCTGTGCAGTGGATTATCACAATAGTTCTCCAATTCGTGTTGTATCAAAATCTGAGCCACAGGTAATTAAATAAATAGTAAAAATGACAAGACACCTTTAGCACCTGAAATTGATTTCAGCAAGAAAAATATATCTGTATCTTTAAGTACTTCTTTTTCATTTTTCCATAAAAAAACCCGACAAAATAAACTAATGAATAAGTAAATTTCAGTTCTTTCAATACTTAGCCCAAATTTTACTTGAGGACCTATTGCCTCATTTTAACTTCAAGTGAGAAGTCCTGTAATCCACAAGCAAAATTATCATTCAGCTAATGACTTTACAGCTGCAAAGGCCAATGTACATCTTCCTTTTACCATTCCTGCATGTTATCTGGGCAGATTTTAAGGAGGAGATAGAAACAGAATAAACAGTAAATGTAACATTCATACAACTGGTCTGTTCATCTACAAAGCCAGTTAGAGGCAAATGAAAATTTTTTAAATTTAAAGGATGGAAATTCTAGCTAGACATTTTTTTGCTGAAAGTAATTACCTTTCATCTCTGTTTCCCCCTCTTCCCCAAGTCTGTGCTCACTCTTTAAAACAGATTGATGGATTGGTTAAGAATTCTCTCTGAGCTCCAGTGAGATTATATCAATTATTTAGAAGTGCTAAAATTTTGGCAGGGACATCCACCTTCTCACTTTGAAGACAATCTGGAGATTAATACAAACATGCATTAAGGGAAGAAATTCAGGCAGGGTAAAGCTAGTGTGACAAAATGAACACTTGTACTCCACTATTGCGGCACGAGGAGGAGAATTAGCTGTCAGATGATAAACAGGATGAATTGCCTGCTTGTCATATCAAAAGCTTTTAGCTTTAATCTGAAGATAATGGATATATTGCAAGTTTTACAGTGATAAAGTCGAATTTGGCTCATAGTGGGGAATTTAAAATGAAGTGTCCTGCCCTTTGATAGAAGAATTACTGAATAGTTACTAATATTTTAAGTTGTTTGTTTTCTATAATCTGTGCAGACAAGGAACATAGCCCAGTAATCAATAAAAGAGAGGGTGTCATTCTGGCCAGATTATAAATCTTCATAAAACATTATGTATGGAGACCCTCATAAATATTAAATGATGTGATATTTTTAATAACATATATCAGATAGCAAAAAAGAGAGGTAAACGTATCTTGAGGCACATTAACAATGTATTAAACAGTAGGAAATTTGGGCATAAATTTGATTCCTGCAAAAACAGCTGCTGAGATTTAAGACTGCTGTTGACCACTACCAACTCATTACCATCTTCCCAGCTGAGTCACAGTAACAGATCAAATGATTGCTTCTAATCAATTTTGGTGTGGTCAGTCAGCTAAATAGACCTTTAAGGCAGAAAGGCTGAGAATTTAAGCCAGTCTATCTGACACTCCATGGAAGCAGATTAAGAATATTTGTACATTATGTTACCACACTTCAGCTCAGGGAATGGAAACAGCTTTAGAGCAATAATGACCAAATTATAAAAAATCTTAATAAGATGCTCTATTTGGGTTTACAATGAAAGGAATTTCTGTGTCCACCCTTGGGTCAGTCATTAAAAATCAAATTATAAAGGATATTTCTGAACATGAGTTTGATTAGGTACAAATTATCACAATAATGAAAATAAATTCTGGCCTCTCCAGGCTACCACACGTATAATTATGCAGGTGAGACAAACATAAATAGTTAGTAATTGACTTAGATTTTTCCCTAAGTTTTCTTTTTGGGTTTTTTTCGGTTTTTTTAGTTTCTAAGAGAACCTCAATATCAGGGACATCAAGCCATGCTGGAGGACCCTGATTCTTACTGTTGTCCTTGTAACAGTCTCACACCTCATTCTTTTCAGGACAAAGTGGCACAGATTATGAGGTTAGAATACCTTCTTCTGCTCCCAAGACCACTTTCCACTGAAAGGAGGTTTAGAAGCTGTAGGGTTTCTGGTGATCACTGTTACCCAATTCCATGTAATGTGCAAGTAACAGCAATCATTAGGTGAATCTTTTATATCATCAAAGTATCAAATGTAAGCAGAAGTTCTGAAATAATGATTTGCTGTTGTTGGTTTGTTTTCTTTTAAATGCTATTTAAAACAACCTGAGTTTTCCTAAAAGTAAATCTTGCCGGACTTGCTGGATACTCCTCCTATATTTCTGCAATTCCTTCTGTCATTTGCACCTGAAATATCCATGTCCCTTTTCCTCCATTAGTACTTTTGTCCTTCACAAATAAATGCATGTGGCAGATGAAATGTTTCAATAACACCTTTGTATTCATTTTCAGAGACAGCAGAATTAGAAGGCAAATCACACTTTGTTCATGTTTCTGTCTAACACCATCCTGGCCAGAGGTACCCCACTGGGCCTTCAGTGACAGAGGTTGTTGCAAATCTTCCACCAGAAGCAGACTAAAACACTCTTTTACTATAAAGCAGAAAGCTTCTGTGGCTGGGTTTAGCTTCTGGCAGAAAAAAAAACGGTGAAATTTTATTTAAGATGCTGAGTTTAATTGACAAAAAAAGTGGTTTTGATGGTTTACAGGTAAAAAAATATTCTAGTTAAGAGGCTAGTCAAGAAAAGGGGAGATGAGCACTTGGTTTTCTCTGCCCACAGTGGTTAGTTGAGCTATGAGTACAACAGTGCTGTTGACTTTACCAATCCAAAACAAAGGTTGAACTATAATATTCCATAAGAAAAACACAAATGTACTTCTTCTGGCTTAAAATATTAAAATAATTAAAATTCTACTATTATTTCTTTAATTGTTCTCCCTTTGGTAGGTGGACTATTGTGTAGCCTTGGTTTAAAAGTAAAATTTTTTTTTTGGAGGATTTTCTTTTTCAGTAGTTCATTAATTGCTTGAAAACAAAACATGTTTGTCAATTGTCTTTTCAACTAACATGTTGACTGAGAGAAACAATATCGTTTGAGAAATACTTAAAGATAATTTTTATGTTAATATGAATAACAATTTATAATTTTACTGAAAATTTTACAGAAATTGAAAGAAAAATATATAACAGCTTAAAATTTTATTCGTTTAATTTCCTTCTACCCTTGCTTCAATCAGATGGCTTTGATTTTATTATTCAAATGGATAGTAATAATCCTTCAAAATATTAATTTTCTGGGTTGTTTTTAAAATATTCCATAAAGTGTTGTCATAAATACCATCTGTAAACATTTCATTAAGAAAAACTAGTTTGGCCAGCATAATCAAATTATAAATTCTTTTTTTGAATGTACCAATGTTCAAATTATTTTAAACAGAAATCTACAGTGTAGCATTATTTATTCATAGTTTTTAATAAAGATAAATTTTATTATTTATTTTGATAATAAATAAGTGTTTATAATTAATTTATTAAGAAACGTTTATANNNCATTTGGAAAATAAAACTAAGGATCAATAATGTCACAGTAGATTTAGCCTACAGACATCAGAGAATGAACTTTAATCCTAAAGGCTTATATTCTTCGACTTTTTTCTTGATAATTTTTCCCTTTTCTAAAAATCATTTCTTTAAAATGCATGAAGCAGATGGCAAGATTGTTGTTATTTGTTTGTTGCTTTTAAGTTACATAAACATTTGAAAACAAGTATTTTTTTTGTTGATTTCGTTTCTTTTATTGATTTTTTAGCATTTCAAACTTGTCAGTCAAGATAGGCATCACAAGAATCAAACTTGTAACTCTCAAATGTAGCTCATCCACTCCCTAAATTTTCACTGAGATCAACTTGCCTAAAACAGACCTAGGTATAAGACTCTTGAGTCTCTAAGATAAGAATTGAGATAGAACCATAGCAGGGAGAAGCAGATTATACAGCATATGGGTTCCTTCACTGAGGAGTAAAGCAGTTGTATCACTTAAAAGAACAACAGGTGATCCAACAGAGACTAACTGCAGGAAATGCCAAAATAATGCTAAAAAAAAAAAAAAAATTAGGAGTAAAAATGCAAAGGCATGATTAGATTCCAAATTTCTGTTCTGACAGCTGTGATGAGATATACATAGATCTTCCTCGTTATGAGATATTAACTCATATTTACCATCATCATCTACTGGATTATTTGCATGAATAAGAATTTGTTTCAATATAAATTTCATCAATGATTTTAAACCATTGGCTCATGACTTTGTCACCGAATATATACTGTTACAATAATCTCATTTTAAGACACATTTTCTCTTAATCTGTTGCAATTGGAAGCTTGATATAACTCCACTGAATATCTGTCTTTTAAGTCATAGATGTGGCATAAAGAGAAATTCTATAGCAAAGCAAAAACTGGTTTCAAGAGGATAATGGTTAAACAAAAAGAGCAGATTTTAAAAATGCTCGAAGACTACAAAAGTACTAACAGAAAAGTTTCCCATCAAAACTCTCTCAATGCTTATACATGGCATTACTGTAAAAAATAATTACTTCAAAAAAAAAGGTAATTGTCTTTCTCTAAAGTGTTTGTGATTCCTTTAAGGAAAAGTGAAGTACAAATTGAAGTGAAGTACATTTTGGTGGCCATTTTTCTTTGAACATCTGGTTGACAAAAGTTCAAACTGCATACAAATTTTAGGGCAACTCATCAGGAAACCCCATAAATACTTTATAACAGTATATATATATACTATATACTATATATATAGTATAACTTGTCATAAGACGGTCAAATTATAACACCTGAATTTAAAATTATTTCAAAGGATTCACAGGCATTTGTTTGTTGTGTATATCCAGGAATTAGGAAAGCACAGAAGGAAATAAAAAACTTTACACATATATATGTAATATGTAATATGTAATATGTAATATGTAATATGTAATATGTAATATGTAATATGTAATATGTAATTAATATTTAATATGTAATGGGCTCTGGCTGATTTTTCCATAGTGCTATGATCAAGAAATATTGCAAGGACACAGTAATTGTTTGCAGTCGTTTGACTCTTCTGTTTTGAGAGGTTCAAAATAATTCAGAGACATAAATATCAACATCACTTTATGCATGTAGCACTTCAAAATAGGAGACCTACAGTGCCAGCCCTACACGTGTTTCTGATGAGTTTTGGGATGTGAAGAAGGTTTAAAATGAGCAGGTTTTCTGACTGCTGTGGTTTAACCCCATTCAGCCCCCAGACTCTTGCAGCTATTTGCTCACTCTCCTGCCAAGGAGATCAAGGAGAGAACTGGAAGGGTAAAAGCTGGAAAACTTGTGGGTTGAGATAAAGACAGTTTAATAGGGAAAGCAGAAGCCTTGCACACAGCAAAGCAAAAAAGGGAACTAATTCACTCTTTTCCATGGTCGGGCAGGTGTTCACCCATCTCCAGAGAGCCAGAACCCATCACACGTAACAGTGGCTTGGGAAGACAAACTCCACCACTCCAGATATCCCCCCTTGCTTGGAAACAGAAGAGGTTCTTACCTGCTGTGTGCATGCACAGACAGACTGTGCGTTCAGCTGGCACCTACACGTGGTTCTGTCACTAAATCAGAATGTTAAAAAAATATAATGTTAATACTGTGTATATACAGCTTAAGATCCAATGTGACTACTGTTCAGATTTGTCACTGAACATTTTTTAAGAAAAGTTGAAAAAACACCTATGTATTTCCCAAAATAGGAAAGTACTAAATAGTTATTATTAAATAATTAATGATAATAATGAAGACTTGCAATTTTCAATCATTACAAAGCTTGAAAGGATGAGTACAAGAAAATAAGTCATTAAAAATAGTAGTTCCTTGTATCTCTTTAAGGTTGACCTTAACCTGACACCTCCAATGGTATCCTCCATCAGGTGAGTAATTAGATCTTACATCAGCCTCCTCCAACTCAATGCATACTAGATTCAATAGCACTTGTATGGATTGATGTAGATTTTCGTGGGAATGGTGGGAAGAGAAATATACTTGAGGAGATTAGGTCATAAAGCATATATTCATCACATATTCAAAGATATTGCTTTGTTAGGGTGCAGATCAACTGTATCTTTATAACTGTATGTTATCTGAACTGACAGCTGATTCTATTCCAAACTTCATTAGAAAGAAAGAGTCTTTGAATGTGGTTTTCCTTGTGTCCTGCCTACCATGTTCACTCATCTCGTTGTGACATGACTGTGGTATTGGGGGAGGGGAAAATGGGAATACATTATCCTCCAATTCAAGTTTTTAAATGAACCCTGTTTGACCTACCCAGAAAATGATGTTAAGGCATTGTGGAGCTTTACATGTGTTTTTAAAGGAAGAACTATTTTTGGTAGCTGGAGACAGGACAAAGGAAATTTATAAAAAAAAAAAATTCCTATAAATTTCTCCTCATAGGTCCATTTCTACGGACTGCTCAAAAAGGAGAAGAAAGGAGATAGCTTTCCACTTACCTCTTGGACAAGCGATTTGAAAAAGTTTCAGTTTAAAAAGAGTACATAGGGCAAGTTCTCCATCTGGCATCTTGCCTCATCAGGTGGTTTTACAGGGCAAGGGAGAGCCTGCAACACCATTAGTCTCAGTTTGAGTCCTCACACGTTTTATTTTAGGCAATGAGTGGAAAAAAAAATTAAAAATCTGAAAAGAAACTAGGATTTCTTTTGAGGAAACTTGTAATTAAAATAAACTAAATTTCCTGAGCAGCTTTTTTGTCAAAGACCGCAAAACATGAGATCTTACACAGTCTTCTGAAATTCATTTCTTGGAGTTCATGGGCCACATGCAGTGCTGCAAACGTCTCTTAAATAGTTTGGGAGCACATCATGAGCCCTTGTTGGAAGCTGCAGGTATCCTTTAGCCTTTACTTTTTTTTTTTTTTAATTTGAGCTATCCAGTCTAACCCAATGTTAGGTTTCAATTCATGAGCACTCTTCACGAAAAGGAAGATTGTTCTGTTGGTTCTGAACCTTTTACAATCCTACGTAAAATTTTTAGCTAAAAAAACGTAAAAATGTAATAGAAATCACATTATTCACCCAGACTAATACAGAGCTTTATTCTGTTTGATAGTGAGTGCTTGAGCTCATATATCTCAACAGCCCAGGAAGCTTCTGCCTCAAAATAACTTTCTTCCCTTTAAAATCCAAATAGTTAAATGATGAGAGCTATTTTAATGCTCCAATTTCCTGGAAGGGTAGACTTTCCCTTTTGATGGCTGCCTAATTAGTATGCTTTAAATTTAGATGGCTTGAATTAATTGCAGCAAGAATTTCTGGAGAGAATTGGTATTAAAATGAAGTGCACTAAATAGTGAGGTTTTCAGGAGAATGCTGGAGGTGTTCCACCAAGCCCTTCACACATCTCCGTGACAGAAGGAGTGTAATGTATTATTTTCTTATTAATTTCCCATTTAAGAAAGTCTTATGAATAATAATACCATGGAACAAAAATAGCTAAATATAGTGGAAGATTCAGAACATTTTTTATTGCTTTCTGCTTTCTGTTGCTGCTAACTTCCTTTTCTAACTGATGCAAAGGAAAAGTTGTAGTGTCTTTTTTTCCTGGACAGTGCAATGGCAATTGAAGTTGGCTCCAGCTGGCTGAGAGAAAATGATCCCTGGGAGGAAGGTTCATCCTACCTGTTGATGATATCTCAGGGGGAAGTTTGACCATTCTGGACATTGTCTATTATTATTGAACTGAAGAGATATTTGCAGGGATTGAATCAGAATTTAGGACTGAATAAAATCTCTTATGCAGCTATCTATATTTTTAACTGCTGATAAGAGAAGAAGACTGGGCCATTCACATGATTCAGTGAGGTAGTGGAAGTGAAGTGTGATGAGCCCAGGGATGTATATCTACCACAGGTTACATTTCCCCTAAAACACAGTGCATGCTGAAGGGCATCTCACAAACTGTGAACTGGAGCCCTGAGTTAGTTCCTTAAAGGTAGATGCTTTGAGAAAGGAAAGTTTTCCTCATCAATTTCAACATTTAAAACTACTGTCACACTAAAAGTCATAATTTTTTTTTATAAAAAGGACTTCCTTCCCAAAATTAGGATAAGGTTTGTGGGGATGCTGGGCTAGAAAACATGTGACAGTGAGGTGGGATCTGAGGAAGAAAAGTTGAGAGGGCAAGCAGAGGAAGATTGAAAGTCTACTGAAGTGAAAGAAAAAAAAGATGAAGAAATTCTTACACCAAGTGTTTCGGTATACCTAGGGTTAGCCCTGTAGGCAGCTGCTCTATAAATAAAATATAACTATTAAAATGGGAATCTTGCAGGTTTTGAAGGCAGATGAGCCAAAAAGGTTTCATTTTCTGTCTGACTCTGCAGGAGCCGTGCTGTGCTTATCTCGGACCTGGAGGTCACTCTTTGCGTAGTTTGCATGCTGCAGAGTTATTGAAAAGCTTTCCTGGCCATATCAGCATTTCGGTCTTTAAAGAGAACATTAGGAGTAGCAGCAGAGTCGCCAGTGTCTAACTTGTTCAGAAAAATACAAATTGGTTCTTTAGTAATTCATTATCTAATTTATAATGCATGGTAAAAGGATAGGTACTCCAGGAAGATGCTGGGGCTTCCCAGCACTGCAGCCTTCATCTACCATCGTTGGGAGTAATGAAGGATAATAAAACAAATTGTGCCGTAAATAATAAATAACCTCTTCATCCTATATTTAAAAACAGAGAGAATGAAAGGAAAAATCCTCAACATCTGAAAAGCTTTAATAACTCTCCTTAGTGCTTGTGGTACCAACTGTTGATTTCTGTTGGAAAGAGCCTAGTTACTATAGATTCATTTATAGAAACAAACAACACAGAACACAGAAAAATAAGAAATAAAATTAAAGAAAAAAATATCAAAATAACAGATGAAGAAGTAGGATAATAAAGCATTCATTTGATGAGGGGCATTGATTCATAGTATGTGGGAACCTCAAGGGAACACAAGGGCACAGGGGAAGGAAAACTCAAGCAAACAGTCAGGAAAAAGAAAGGTAAAACATTTCGTAATAGTTAGAAATGTTTTTGCAGCTGGAGAAAAAAAAATGAGGGTTCCAGCTACTTGTCACCATGGAAGACCTGTTTTTTTTCATAGGAAAGAGTTTATTCCCTAGGTGTTTTTTGCGGGAGTGGGTAGGGTGAGGAAGTGTACTAGCAAAGCTAAATTGCCCTGGGATTTTTCAGGAGAGAAAATTTCTCTGTTATTCTCTTTCTGCCCTTTCACTCTGTATCAGTTGCAATGCAGATATAGCTGCCCTGCCTGGTTCCACTCAGGCTTCTCTGTGATGGGTGGGTAAATGTATTTTACAAAGAGACTTGGGATATCTCAGGCCAGCAGCAGGATTTTCGGCAGCTGTGTAGACCAAGGTTTCAGAACACATAGCCCATGCATTGATTTTGTAGTTAATACTATTTTTGTCTCTCTGGGTTTAGTAACCTTGGTGCGTTTATCTTCCACAATCAGGCTTCTGGTTCCAGAGGTGGTGCCCAAACCTGATGAAGGCCCACAGGCTCATCCTGAAGAAGATGTCATAGAACTGTGGAATCATAGAATGGCTGGGACTGGAAGGGTGGAGTTTATCTAGTCCAGCACCTCTGCTATAGGAGGTTTACCTAGAGCAGGTTTACCTAGAGCAGGTTGCACATGATTATGTCTAGACGGGTTTTGAGAAGCTACAAAGAAGGAGAGAAAGATGTGTTTCCCAGAGGAGCTGTGGCTGCCTTGTCCCTGTCTGAGGACAGGTTGGACAGGGTTTGGAGCACCCTGGTCTAGTGGAAGGTGTCCCTGCCCACAGCAGGGGGTGGAAAAAGATGGCCTTTAGGGTCCTTTCCAACCCAAACTCTTCTGTGATTCTATGAACACAGGGTCCTGTCAGGTAACTCCAGGAAATTTTGTGTTCCCAGTTTAAAATATTACTGCCTTCCTTTGTGTGACATCACCAGGAATAATCTCCACTCTGGCAGAGTCAGCAGGGCAATGCTGTCATCATTTCACCTGGAAAAAAACTCTGAATACATTTATCAGAAAAAAAAACTGTTTAATGTATGATTCAGGACAGGACAGCTGATGAGGTATGCTCATATTCTGAGCCAAGACTCTGCTACACAACACAATTACGAAGGTAATTGCTGTTTAATCAGTATAAAAAGAATTTTCACAGGTTTTGTTTGGATACCGTAGAAGTTTCCTTTTAGGAAACAGCATCAGTCACTTTGTCAGGTTTAAAAGCAAACATTGCCAGGCAGATTTCTCAAGTTTGAAATCCAGAAGTCCTCTACTTCAAGTGAAATCCATGTAGGTACCACACCATGACTTCGAAAATGGGGGCCCTTACATTCAAACAGCATTTCTCTAGCTCAGGTTTTAAAATGCAGAATGAGTGAAACAAACGTCTTAATGGTGTTTTCAATCTCCTGCTTCTCCCAGCCCAGGAAACTAGGGACTGGCAAAGTGGTCATTACTTTTTCATGATACCTTCCTTACTGTCCAATTAGCAGTACTAGTAAGAGGTGGTTCTGTACTTCACTGAAGGAAGCAATATATCAGTTCCTGTTTAATTACAACTGAACTCCTGCCACACACGGCATTGCCTCCCCAGAATAAAAAATGATGAGATGTAAGCCTCTCACTGGGCTCTCTTTGTTAGCCTTGGTTCAGCAATATCTCAAAGGGCTCATGACTCAGTGAGTTTATCAACTCCGTACTGGAGCTTTGTAGAAGGCTTAGCACAAACTGTAGTGCAGCAAAGAAAATTACCATTTCCAAATGTCCAGCAACATTGGACATCATTGTAATGTCACATGTGTTACAATGAGCCATCATTTAATGTGGAACAGCTCTGTGGTTTTTCAGCTCACATAATGTGCCATAGAAAACTTCTCTTGTACTGAGGATTCACACAGATGGACATGTTTTTGACAATATATAAGCAGAGTTCATCCATATGTATTCCAGTTGCCTTTGTGATGGGCTCTGCCTGCTCATTTCTAGCAGGGAGAGTATGGATAGCACCAGGGATATCTGGGCTGAGAGCCTGGCCACTGATGATGGGATCCAGAATGTGGGAATCACCCAGCCCACATCAGAGCAGACTTTGAGACCCTAACAACTAACTGAGCCATTAGCATTGGCTTAAATATGATTTTGGTAGCAAACTGACATGTAGACATCCAGTTGTTTAGGTCTACTTTAATTTGTTTGTTTTTACCTACTTCTATTTGTCCACTTACAACAGCTAATTCCCATCTCAGTTTCTATTTATGTCCTCTCTCAGTAATCTTACCAAAACTGTTTGCCTTCCTGGTACCCAGGGAATAGAATGGGAAGCAATCCAAAGAGCTGTGCATATGGCTAATATATATTTTTGTAAACAGATTAACTAGCTTTGCTCATGGACTTCAGCTTTTAAAAACAGGTTAAATCCCCCTGATTACCAGATAAATCTTGGATTACAAATTAAGCTATGGAACAAAGTATCTTATACCTAAAATCCTATGTAACCTACCTGGAAAAAACCTCAAAATATGCTGAAAGGATTGACAGGAACATCTCTGTGAATCCAAAGACCACACCTGAATAGAGGATTTCTGCAGAAGTCTAACAGAATCTCAGTCTCTAAGAGATCCACCAAAGTGTTTGATTGCCTCAACTCACAGAACAAAAAGTATATTCCTATAGTCTTTCATCTGCCAAGGTATTTTCCATATTAGTCAAGGTAATAGTATACACCATCAGTACTCAACTTTCCACTGTGATTATAAAAGTTATTTGTACTCCAAACTTACTGTATCAGCAGTTTTCCATTGTGCTTTATTAACATTGTGCATTTCAATGGCTGGTTTGGCTAATGAGATTTGGAAGTTTTATATTAAGCGCACACGGAACAGAAATCATTAACTGGAAGAGGTTTTTTTTTCCTGACATATTCATAAAACTACATGCTAATAAAATAGGAATATAATTTCGGTAGTTGCTAATAAAAATTGATTTTCATATTAATAATTCCAGATTTTTATTCTGGGAACAAAAGTTAAGAGCCAGTGTACCCTTTCTGAGAAGTAAGGACAAATCATTCTTTCTCAATGACAGGAATAAAAAATCGGCAATGGCCCATGATGGTGACCTTAACTTAAGGCAGGTTCATCAGTCTTTCTACCTTTTACACTTCATTCAATCAAGATCACTTCATGCAAGGAGGCAAAGTGGAAATCCTGGTCACTACTTTTGGCCATTATCCTCTGAGTTGCTTTCCTAAGATGGGGTTAATTCTGATGCCCTGGCCTCTTCCTCAATGAGGTTACCAACCCACTGAACAGCTTCCTGAAGTGCCAAGGATGTGACTTATCTCACCATCACTGGAAACTGATCAGTGTTGGTACAAGTTTCTGATGCATTACTGTAATCCCGTGGTGACATAAGTTCTTTCATGTAGATATAACAGACACTTGAGTGATTTCTGACAGGGACATACTCAAATACTTTCACCAGGAATTGTTGATTCAATTAAATCAAAATATTTTGAGGGAATGTGTTAGATTTGTCAATAAATTTGATGGGAATTTATTTAAGTACGCAATTTCTCAAAGGCATTCAATAGTTAAGCATGAGTCAGATCACAGAGGCCTGAAATTTCTACGTTTTGTTCATGTCTAAACATGGAAGTTTTGAGACAAATGGACTATACAAGTGATTTTAAAGCTTCCTGAGTTCTGAAAAGAAAATAATTTAAACTATTCCTCAGATGCATTCTGATTAAATTTTTATCAATTCACTAGTCGAGACTATGTCCTTGTGACCCAATCCCATCCCATCAGGTATTTGGGATGCCCAAATTAGGTGCACATCTGACTACCCTGTTTAATTAGCCAGTGGAGAAAGGCAGGTACTGCAGAAAAGTGTTCCAAATCTTAGGGCGTATGCTGGAAATGGGAATAGACATTGACCCAAAAGTTAAAACACAGGGCAGTTAAATCTGTGTGAGTTTATTGAAGACTAGGGTGTTCTGCTCTGTGCCTAGCCAAAACCACCATTTTTATTTAAAGATGCAGCAGACCTGGCAAATCTTCCTCTAATAGAAACCATAAACAGATTGTTCCCCAAACTTCCATTTAAACTAGCCAGTAATCATAATTCAGAGAGATGTACCAGAAAGTGTGTTCACCTGAAAGAAATATAAACGGTGTGGTTTACTGCAATTAAAAGCTTTTAACACAAGGTCACTTCCTCTCTGGTCACTGTTGGAGGAAGTCAGATTGGATGACCTTGGTGGTTACTCTGTGCTCATAAATCATCTTTTCACTGGAAGGGGGAGAGTTATGAGCTTTGTTCCTCCTTAACACTGCTCCGTAGGATGACTGGAGAATGGGTGATAACACGAGGCACAATTCAGGAAGCTTAGGTCCAAAAACAGATTATGCTGAAGATCTGAAATATTGTTTCGCATGTTTTCTCTTCTGAGACCTATCTTCTAAGAATTTTCTTAAAATTAAGGAAATTTCTCCCTCACATTTTGAATACAGTATTTTACATTCTTTCTGCAGTTCTATGAAGTATGTCTTAGTGCCCTGAACAATACGCTACCACCAGCAGCTCACTATTTTTTTGACTCTACTCCCATCTGTTGGCAGAAGTGAAGATTGTTCTTGGGAAAACGTAAATCTCATTACACAAATATTTGGTTTGGGTTTCCTGAAAAAATAGACTGAAGAGTAGAAATGCCTGAACACCTGGCATATGTTGGATTTTTCTCATAACCTGTTAAATTTCTTTATGGAAAACCCTTAAAGCTTTTTAAAATTCTTTATTTAACTATAAAAACAAAACAAGCAAATTATCATACAAAGTCCCCCATGCATAAAGACGGACTTGAACAATTGAATTCCCTTTTCTTTCCCTTTAAGCACATACCCTGATGCAGTGAAAAAACAGACCCCTTTTTTCTCAAAACCACCATAGCTGTAGAGGAATCCTGCTGTAAGCTGTCATACAGCAGTTGCACAACATTCCTGTCTGCTGCCTCAGAGTTTTAGGCAAGAAGCTTTTATTCCTTAAAGCAAATATCATTTGTGTACAGGTTTATGGGCATAGCTAAATCGAAGTATTCTGCATCTTTTCATAATTTCGATGCCAGTGAATTAAAAGATTATTTTTACTTCACATTGAACAGATTGCACTGATTAGCACGGTACGATTAAACAAACAAAAGCATAATTGATAATCCAGTTTTTGGAATCAGAAAATCTGAAATTATATTCAGTGTCAGTTTGCCTTCTGATTTTAATGCTGCCTTCTTTGGGAAGATATTTCTCACACAGAGCTATTCCTGCAGAGCACCAGTAGTGTTTGAGGTTTGGAAAAAACTCCAGACTTATCACTGTAATGCTATCTGTACTTTCACAGAAAATTCTTACACACTCCCCAGGAGTTCTGGTCAGACCTCAGACTCTTAATTCCCCCTTTATCTGTTTCAGCGTTGCTTTTGATGCTGGCAGCTAAATTCTCTCTGGGTTTTGCTATATTGTGTTGACTTCCTTTTGTGTTTAGTGTCTAGAGTATCTTTTCCCTTTGAAAAAAAAGAGAAAAATTCATCTTATTCTACACCAATTTCCCCTTAAGTCTGTATCGAAATTTCTCTTCAACTTCTGCATCTTACTGTAGTTAATCTCATATCCTACCACGATCTTCATGGCAAAACTTTCCCTAATATTCTATTTTTCTCCTTCTGAATGCTTTTATGTCTACAACAGGTATAAATTTAATTTCAGACTAAATAAAAGACATTGTACATACTGACCTTCTTCAATCCTCTCCTAAACCACCTTCACCCTCAGTAGCCATGGGCCAACACCAAGGGCACACAAGGCAGCTGGGACCTTGAGCAAATGTCAAAGGCTCTCTTCACCCACCCCAGAGATTAGAGGTACACATATATTTTATGTTAGCAAGGTCTTCAGTCTTGTAGAGATCAGCAAACTACTCTCAAAATACTTCTGTTTACTCGTCCACAGTACTTCAGGTTTTAGCCATTTTCTTCTCAATATTGCTGAAGCTCTCTTGCCCTCATTTTCTTTGCAAATATCTTACTTGCCTGATAATTTATTTGGTTTTTGGTAGTATTCTGTCTCTCAGTGACACCAGGGGTGTGAACTCCTATTTGAGTTACATCAAGTCCTAAGATATTATTCCCCCTATGGGAAAAAAAAAAAAAAGATTTCCTGTCCAATTTACATAAAATAAAATATGATCATTCAGAAACATTGCACTCAACATTTTGTGCCATCAGACTTGCAAATAGATTGTGATTTAGAAAACAAATAGAAAAGCTTTGATATATTTCCAAATTGTCTTGGAAAGATGAGACCAGTGATCACTGGATCACATTTCAAATTATTTTCCTTACTGAATTTTTATGTGATTATTGTTTAGACATGATAGGCTGTTGTCTGGTAATGCTAACTATTTTGCTCTTCTGGAGAGACAATATATTAAAAGCTGAAAGCTGTTCCTTCTATTTATTGTTTTCCCTAGATTAAGGAGCATTTAAAAAAAAAAATAAAGATTTTTGTAGAATTCGGAAATTGCATCTGCTCTAATTGTGATTTAATTGCCACTGATGACTGCCAGCTGTCCAGTGTGAAAGCAAACTATTAGCAGGTCTGCCAGAAAAAAGGGAATTTCTGTCTGTGAAATGATGAGATTCAATTTTGGAGAATTTTCTTTTGCTCTTTACCAAAGAGAACAGACATATTTCATGCCTACCTCAACGGGTTCGTTTCCCTCTGATTGGAAACAATGACTTAAATCTCAATCTTTTCCCTTCATAAAAATGCTCTGAGGAATTTTGTTGCAAAGATAATTTTTGATCTTGACAAAACTGACATTTCCACTGATGGATGTCTTGGGACCTATGTGTGAATGAATACAGCTGAAATTAACTGGCATGGGCAGTATTCATCACCTCAGAGGACTCACCACCAAATGATTGCTATATCCTGACCTTTGAGAACATTTTAGGAGGCCAGGGTTGAGTCCCAGGATAAAACACAATAGGAGAAGACTGAGGTTGTGTGCACTGTGATAACACTCTTATTTCCAAAGTTTGCGGTCTCTTCAGCTGGAACTCTGAGACACTTTGAATTAAATGGTCTGTAAATGTTCAGTGGCAAAGTGGTCCAAACCTTAATCCATCTTTTGAATCCACAGCTAGTGAACAGGGCTGATAGCTAGCACACAGGGGACAAGAACTATGAAACATTTGGTTTTTATCTCAGACTCATTTTATTCCCCAAAGTTCTATGTTCTCAATATGTTTTACCCTATGTATGTAAGCTTTACAGACAAAATATAACCTCTCTTGTCTATCTGCTTACATTCCTGGCCCAAATTATTAGCAGACCTTACAACCAGAGAAGCAACGTTGTTAAACAAACCCAGATGGAGTCTTCTTGGAGTCAAAAGTTTATAGGTATGGAGAGCTGTTATTTATCATATCTGAGCAATGGTTTGTTTAAAGAAGGCAGGGGAATGTAGGTAACCAAAAGATAAGAGGGATAGAGAGTTCAGATTGACCTCTGTGCATCTCACTACTGGAGACACATTATGAGTTAAAATGAGAGGCCATGAATTACAAAGAGAGGTTGGTGCTGCTGGTATATCATAAGCAGAGAGAATGAACACATGATTTTGGTTCATGCAAAAAAAAAAAAAAAAAAAAAAAAACAACAAAAAAAACCCCAAAACCTATCTCAATCCTTTATCCAGTTTCACCATTCCTACCCAAAAACTGTTTTGTCTCTTTTTCTATTTTTTCCCTCACAACACAACACTAGCTTGAAGTTAGTGGTTTTTTTTGTTTTTTTGGTTTTTTTATCTTGTGGTAGGGTAAGAGTTATTACCATTTTAATGGCCTTCTTAACCCAGTATTATTTCAGCCTTTTACTGGGTGAAGATCAGGATAGTATCCTATGATGATGGATTCAATTTTTAGCTTCAAGGGCAACCTCTGTCTTTTGGACTGCAGCAGCCCTTCCCACTTCCTCTAACAATGAAAAAGCAATTTTTTTTATTCCTGATCTATATTTTGATTTTGTTCTTTCATCTGCAACTCTTTATTAACTAAGGCCGAGGATAACCTGCTCCACTACTCCCCAAATCCTTACAGAAATACGCCACGTTGCAAAATTTCTCACATTTCCCTTTGCCATGAAATTCCCTGAAAATTCCAACCTCCCTGTTACATTTCTGTGACAAACACTCAGCAAAAACAGAGCCAAGACATGTGGAGATCTTCCCATCTCATTCATTCTTGGATGTCGCTGATGCATCACAGATTTTATCACAGACGATTGTATTCCAGTTTCCCCTGCAGCAGTGGAACTTGGAGCTGGCCTCAGTGGGTCTGACCTCCCTGCACAAGCAGAGTTGTCCATGAACACATTGCACAGGATTGCACCTGGACAGCTCTGGAATATCTCCAGCTGGGGAGGCTCCACAGCTTTTCTGGTCAACCTCTTCCTGTGCTTGGTCGCTGGACAGGAAAGTTCCCCACAGATTCTGTGATTCTGTGATCCTGAGCCTCCACTGTGCCCTAGAATTCACCTGTGCCCTAGAACTCACCTGTGTCCTAGAGCTCCCCTGTACCCTAGAGCTCACCTGTGCCCTTGAACTCACCCGTGTCCTAGAACTCACCTGTGCCCTAGAACTCACCTGTGCCCTCATCTGTGTCCTAGCACAGGTGCTCAGCTGAGGCTGCCAGCACCACTTACTGCTTCTCCAATGCTCTCTGCACGCACTCCACCTTTCTTCCTCTCCCTTTTTTATCTTTCCTCAACGGGATCTCCTAAGCCGTTCTGTGTTTTTGAGAGCTCCTGTTCTTCCTGGCAAGGACACTTGGCAGCTGTTGGAGTCCAAAACATTTGGAAAGATTCTCCTGTTGCTTTGAGGGGTCCAAGACCCCCAGAGCACCCCAGAGAGACACAGCCTTTGATCTGTGCCCCTGGAAAAAACTTCCAACACTCTTGGATGAATTGAAAGCATTGAAAGTGTGACACAAATTGTAGTTTGGTTCATCACAAGGTGAAAATTTATAGTGTAAAGTTTTGTAGTATATAAGTACATAGAGACAAGACGGAGACTTTTGAGCATTGTCCCTGGGTCCTTCTTTCTCCTTCTTCCCCTCCATGTTCCATTGTGAAGTAGGCACAAAGTGATTAACAAAATAAGTTTGAAATAGAAGAAACATGGTAAAAAGGCTTGATAGTTATTAGTACAAAATTAAAAATATCATACATTGTATGATACTTATTAACAAAGTTTTAAAAACATGCTACACACAAAATCTAATAGCCATTGTAACATAGATTGATCAACAGCAAACCAAGCACAGGCTGAGCTGAAAACTTAATAAGAAAGCTAATAAATAACCCGAAAAACTAAACAAAGAATTTCTACTCCTTTCTTTATCTAGTATTGAACTTCAATAACAAAATAAAACCTCACATCCAGAAGCTCAAAGCTTTTTCAGGCAGCAAAGGTCAAAATTTTCACCGCTCCTCACTCATGATATGTGCCTACACACATGCAATTGCATCACCAAGCAGTAAAATCAAGAAATTGGATAAAAAGCTGTTAACTTTATAGAACTATTGTTTTATATATCCCTTTACCACATTTTTATATAATATTTAATTCTTATCATGCAATTTCTTGCTAAATAAATTATTTTTCTTCATTTATCTTTTTCATGCCTTCTGATTTTTCCTTTCTTCTTTTCTTATTGCAGAAAAAAAAAAGCCTGAAATCCTAGAAAAAAGAACAAAAATTGAAATCGTGTTAAATCTTACTGTTCTTATTTGAATGCCACTATTATTTCAATTAACTGGTTGAAATGCAGACATATAAAAGGTTTAAAATAGTGAAAATAGCCTTCCATGTCTCATTTAATTATATCTATTTCTTTGTGGTTTTAATTGCTGACTTACTTTATCTGAGTTCCTAAGGAATTTTACTGGTGATCTGTTAGAAATTATTATAAATTTGACAAAGAGTAAAGCTCACACATCTACTACAAAAGCAGAAACAGGCATGAACACACTAAATGGGAAAATTACCAGATGTTTTCATCTGAAATGGAAGTAGCTTTTTCATTCTCAGCAATTTATGCCACTTTTTTCTGGGGTCAAACCAAAACCCAGTTTCATGTCACTCATCACATTCAGAAGGGCTCTGTAAAGCTGATTCTCTTCAGAAGAAGGAAGGGCAGGGTGAAGAAGAGAAGGTTTCAGCTCTCTGTCAGTCCTTGCTCCTGGAAGAAAATTCAAGCAGTTCACAAAATATTTGAATAGAGGAACATAGCAATAAGGTCTCAGAAAAGAAGAAAAATTCCACCAAACCTATCTATTCTCAACTAGTTATAGGCAATGTTGCAGACTTTCCATCCCTGGAAGTGTTCAAGGCCAAGTTGGATGGGACTTGGAGCAACATGATATAATGGAAGGTAGAATGAGGGGTTGGAATGAGACGAGCTTTAAGGTCCTTTAAGCCTTAACCATTCTGTGATTCTGTGAATGCACCACAGAGAGTTTCCTCACAGCACAGTGGTCTCTCCCTTGAGACCTGCTGGGAGGACTTCACCTGAAAGCTCCAAAATACACAATGCACAAAGCCCTGGAAAGTCAGTGTTACAAACTAGTTTTAGCCCAGAAAAGCCAAGAATGCTAAGAGTCTGAGCATAAACTGGAAAGAATTTACAAGATTCTAAAATGTCCCCAAACGAGATTAAAGTCAAACGAGATTAAATGTTGTTGCCAAAAAATTGGTGTATTTTATTTAATAGTGAAAGAGGCAGAGAGAAGGAAAGAGAAAAGGAAGAAAGAAAGAGATAGAAGTGCGTGGGGGATTGGGGGAGACAGGAAGAGGTGACAAGTGTTAGATGGAAGAATATCACCCGTCCAAGGATCCTGATGGCTCGTTGCTCTCCTCTGTCTGGTCTGGTGGTGGTGAAGGTCCCCTGTTGGTGCCATGTCCATGCCAGGCCGGGCCAGGCCACCCCAGGCCGCAGGGCCACCCCAGGCCGCCAGGATGAGTACAGAGTGCCGTGGATTAATATATGTTTTTGAGCCAGGTGGAAACGCCCAGGTACCTCCTTTTGTAGACACTGTCCCTTGCAACACAGGGCGTTTGTTGCATCAGCTCTGTTGCTTTGGGGAGCCTCTATTTTGGGCATGTCCCCGCTTCTGCTGTGGATAAAGCCACAGGCTTTTCCAACACACCCAAGGCCTCTTCTCCTCCCTCCCCTTCATGCAAGTAGCTGATAGCTCAGGCCTGCAGTGTCCCACCTTGGGAGGTGTTAAGTTGTGTGTTCTTTTGAAAGTCCTCTGGCTCTGAGTTGTTATCTTATCTTCATCAGCGGGCAGCTGGGGCTTCTGTCCATGCAGGGTGTGGTGCTCTTCTTTGCAAGCTTTTTGTAACACAGTTCCAAAAATGCAGGGAAAATGTTTAACTCATAAATCTGTAATATTTCAGTCTCTGACAGTCAGAACTCAGTTTTTCCTGGTGGTGAGGATGCCATGCCGTCTGAGTGGAAAGCACTGTTGAATTAGGCAGACTCTTCAAGCTTTGTTTTTGCTCATGCTGGTTCCACTCTCCCGTGCCACACGGATCCACCTTCCATTTAACCCGTATCTTAAACCACACACCTAGCATGGGCTATTTTCTGATATTTTAAAGCTGCCACTGGGGTACTTAAAGCATATCTTCTTCACGTACAGGAGACAGATATCTAAAGAAGTGTTCCTCCAGGAGCAAGCTGTGGAGTTTGCAGAAGTCAAGGAGAAGACCTCTCCTCACTTCAGACCCCAAAGTCAGGGGTGCAATTGCAGGCAGGAGCAGCTGCCTGCACTTTGTGCTAATAGAGACAGTTTTGAGGCATATGGGATGCATTTGTTGTTATGAAAACCCCCTGTATCAAAAGCCCTGATAAGAGCAGGATTGAATGTTCCTAGCAAAAGCCTGAATGTTTTGGTTTTTTGGACCTGCAGGATTAAAAGATCTTCTGTGCCTGGGAAGTTGTGCGGGTGGGAGGACAGACTCAGATGTTTGCCTAACCATCACTGATATTTTTTGTAAGAAACAAGTTCTAGTAAGCCTCTGCACTTGCTGAATTGGAGTGTTGAGAGAGTCAATCACCAATTGATTGTCCTGTATTTATCTCCCTAATTGCTGCTAATTACCTTGTATTGTACTCCCTTTTTCGTCGGATTTTTTCTTCACTGCTCCCTGAAAGGGGGCCTGAGACCAGAGGAGGATAGGTGTATGCAAATCAAAGGACCCTTTGCATCATGGGATCATTTTTATGGAATAAAAAACCCCTCAGACAACAAGCGACACACAATCAAAAGACTTAAAAGCCACTCCAAGTTGAGGAAAGGGTAGACACACCTCCTGATCCTGATTTGGGCTGCCACCCTGACCTGTGGAACTGGACTAGTGTGTACCCTGGACTTCAAAGTGAGAAAAGCAGTTATCCAGAGCTGCCATGAGGATGAGATTTGGATATTTGCTGCACTGCACTCTACCAACAGATTGCTGTGCTTCCTTCTTCCCTGGATTGCCAGCGGGACCTACAAGAGTGGAAGTGCAGCCTGTTGAGACCCCCTGTCCGCCTTATTTATATAATAGGGAGCTGAATATTAATAAAGGCTTTAGCCATGAGCTGAAACAGAAAATAATCTGAAAGTTTGGATTTGGAAAATTTTATGGATAGGCTAAGCAAAATTTTTCTGGTTTATTTTATTGTGAAGCTATAGAAGGCTCTCGTTAATTAAAAGCTGTGGATTCTCTCAGGATCTCTGATGTTTTGGAAGAAAAGAACAGCACTCCTGTAGCTCACTTTCCTTTTATATTGTAAAAATTACTACCTGATGATGAAAAATAAGAAAAAATCCAGTTTTTAATTTTTTAAATAAAAATAGTCATATATTTTTATAAAATATAATATGATATTCTTTTTCTGTATTTCAAAGGTACATTTTGAGAGCTTCCTTTGCCTCCTAACCGTCCTCTGTGACTGTCCAGAAAGTATTATTCTATATTCCACTGAGATGAGCACATAACAGTGTAGAAGACTTTAGAAGTGTATCCTCTTCGTTTTCTGAGTTAGCTGTGAGAACCTTTCAGGTTTTTTCATTGTAGTGTGCATCTTGGACATATGAAGATCACCACTAGAATCAAATTCTGCCCTTTCCCAAGAAGTACCAGAAGACTTTCAGACTGAATTTTTTTTTAACAGTATTTAGCAGAGGTTTATTCTTTCTTTCCACATTATTTAGCCCATTGCATTTATCTGTGATGCAAAGGTTTGCTGTGATTTAGAGGTTCACTGGCTCTCTCTCTATGTGAATAACAATGTCTGAGTGCAATTTACTGCAGTGCTAATCAAGACAATGTATTGGACTCAGTGATCTCAGAGGTCTTTTCCAACCTAATTGTTCTATGATTCTATAAATACATGGGTAGTTTTTGATGGTGGGAATCATGAGGAGAATTACCTGAGAAGTCAGGTGCTTTATACCTGTGGACTCTGAATGTCTGGGGTTTATTGTGCATCTGGTAGTTAATTTTGAAAAGCAATTTTGGTTTTCCTTTTTTTTTTTTTTTTTGTGAAAGAAAAAAGAGGTGTGTTAAAATGAAGCATGGGAAGTGCATACTCAATCAGAGATGTTGCTAAGTAAGAGTGGAATTTTGAATAATTCCTCCTTTTATTTTGTCACAAAGTTTTAAGTTACTTTTTTTAAGGTTTTATTCTGATAAAATGTTTCATTTCATCTAGGTCCAGTTTTTCGTATTTCATTTTCAAACTTTATGGAAATGAATTAAAAATAGAAATGGACTTTCTGAGACAGCATAATTTCAACTGATAATTAGAATATTTCACTTGAAATGCATGTCAAAGCAAAATTAAGATTCCTTTCAAAATAAAAGAAATTAAAATATTTTTGCCTCAAAGAGTTCAGCAGAACAGATGTTTATTTCCCAAACATTTTGATCAACTGAAATACGCATTTCTATGTTTTTATTTTTTGATAATAATGTTTTGGGCAAAACCAAAAAGTGCCTGCTTTCAGCAATAAAACCTTTTTCTTCCTATTTTGCGGACAGATGGTGCGTTTGGTGTGTGCTCCATTTTATACTTCTCTTATAAAAGAATTCGCTTTTTTTTTTTTCTTTTTTCCCTTCCTCTTGCAGAGTTCAATAAGTAGTGATACTCATCTTGTATTTTTCCTCCTGCTCTGATTAAGGCAGAGGCCCTTAGGAAAGACTGTGAGTGCCAGAGTTCTGAGGGAAACACCTGCAGGTTTGGATGAGACATGCAGCCACCTGCAGACAGAGCTGACACACGCACGGGAGGAGTTGTTTTTTTTTTTCCCTTTCTCTTTTTATCCGCAGCATCTTTTGCGACGCCTTTTGCCACAATGGCTGTCCTTGCCTTTCATCTGCACCTTCCTTTATTTATGAGTTCGGAGATAAAAGCACCTGCCTTGGTGGCAGTCCTTGCTGCCATCCTCGGTGCGAGCAGGGGTAAATCCTTCTCTTTGCACTCAACCTGCTTGCGCAGACGAGTCAGAGCTTTCATCCCAAAGATGTTAATGGGATCCCACATAGCTGCAGATTTGTGAAGAGAGGCACTGTAATGCCTTTTTTACAAAGCATCCAGTGCCATGATGAATAGCTGTAATTCCCACACAGGGCATTATTCCACAGAAAATTGTGCACCCCGCCTGGACCAGGCATTCATTCCATCCCTCCAATTGCAACTGAACTTCAAAGGTATATAGGAATTTGTCCTGATGTCTGTGGAGTGATATTCTGGACCATTCAGCATCCAAACTGTTGAAAGCTACTTTGAAAACCAGACCAAAAAAAGAGAAAAACCTAAAAAAAACCCTTACTGAAAAGCAAGACTCAGTAGACACTCTTTATAAAATTCAGAATAGCAATTTTTAAAAACTTAAATTACTAAAATAACATTCCAAAGGTCCTTAAGACCTGTCTGCAGCATAAGCCATCCAAATGTTGCCAAGAAAATCTGCTTGTATAAAGCATCTATTTGCTCGTGTTTCTCTCTATAACATCTGTAAATAAGCACTAAAGATTCACAGCTGGCATCATCATGTGCCCTAGTCTATAGTCATTGTCAGAGTACTCCTAATATTGTGAAGGAGATATAGCAACATGCAGTGGATTTTGGTTTTGGGGTATTCTAGGCTTGTTTGTTTGATTTCTGGTTGTGTTGTTGTTTTGGGGGTTTTTTTGGGTTTGGAGGCTTTTGTTTGGTTTTGGGTTTGTTTTGGGTTTTTTTGGTTTTTTTTTTTTTGGTAGTTTTTAAGTGAATTTGGTTGAAAACAAGGACTGAAATACGCACTCGTATAAAGAAGATTTCATTTCATAAGACTACATCTTACCCTCTAACCTACAGATTGGTGAAGCTCTCCAAAATCTTATTTTCAAGCAGCACAAATATCTTATGGTCAGAAACTGTGCAAGAGGCAGTGTAACCCTGGTTTTTAGTGTTTTACTGGCAAAAGGAGTCCCAGAAGTATTCATTCACTTATTGATCTAACTGTCCTTAAAGAAAATACGCAAAGATGAAAGGCAGAAAATCTGGCGCACAGATCTCTCTCTTCCTACTCTGGGGGTCCCTCTGCTATTCTGGAGAAGATTCATGTACTCACTCCTCATCACTCGTGCTAAAATAGACCCAGGCTCCTTAATTACCTCCCTGAACACAACGGTGAGATGCACAGAGATGAAATTCTCAGGGCAGAGGCTGCTGAACAAAGACAGAGCTGTTTGGTCATCAGGAACTGTCAGGCATGGCCCCATGCCACAGTTTGAGACACGACACCCATTTACTGGCGTTTCAGCTGTTCGACCACAGATGACTGGAACAACTTTTATTCCTTTCTTTAAATAGAAGATTACTGCCTCTAAATATCTTGCTGGACTCTGAGCCCCAACATGGTTCCATTTGCTCTGGCAGATTTGACTGAATTTCTTTAATTGCCTTTGGCTGAATTCCAGTTCCTCAGCTACAGGTGGCTTTTTTAGAGAGCAAGGCCTTCTGAGGAATGAGCAAACCCTTTAGGGTTCTAGGGGACAAAAAAGACACCTCATGGGTAACTTGTAGATGTTCGTCAAGTCTCAGAATTTTTGTGACTCTTACAGTGGTTCATATTTTTTTAAATATTAATGGAAAGGAAAAATAAAAAGCAAACATCAAAAACAACAACAAAAAAATTACTTCTGAGTGGCTTTTTGAGCATCTTGGTCAATCTCACAATCTGACTTTATCTGAGACCTGCTCAAAAAAGGCTTTCTGCAAGACTGATCTGAATTGGCTCAGAAATGGGATCCCCACAGAGGCAGGCAGGCAGTGAGTAAGAGAGTTCTGATAGTAAAAAGTAGAAGTATTCCTTTTAGGCCAGTAATGTTGCTGGTAACAGCCCAGAAGAACAGAAAATAATTCTGATGAGGAATGCAGACAGTTTTTTCTGAAACTCAAACATTTATAGTAATTTTATTATTGATTTAAGAAAAAAAAAATTTGGTAAATCGGATCTGTTGAAGCTTTTTCCTAGAGTTGTTTTTATCTTTTAAGGGACTACAAAGTGATGTTGCAATCCTATATAAGCATGGCTGATCTAAGTTTGGTGAAACTTATTGAAAAATATCATAATGAGACAGCTGGAAAGCATGACACAAAATTCATAAAATATGATGCAAGAGTAATGTTTTGGGATGTATTTTGCCATATTTTTCACCCCTGGTGACATTTTTGGAAAAGCAATGTTTTCTGTTTCTTACAGGTTAAGATAAACGTGGTAAATAATCCCTTCAGTTTTAAAATAGAAAGTGTGTTAATGCTGCCTCTTTACTTTTCACTAAAAGACCTGTGACTTCCTACAGTAATTCCAGGAACTATTGGGAAAGGGACATACCTTTTTAGTGAGTTGTGTTGGCCAGGAAAATATTGAGTAGATGTGTTGACTCTTTCACAGATCTTCAGTAATCATACCAGTGTTCCTGTTTTCCTCCAGCTTTAATCTGTCTTCCTTTCAAATAGGACAAACATTAGAGACTCTGATTCTTCTGGGTTTTACATATGGCTACACTACAGTGCCTCATTAGACACTCAGAGCAAGAATATGCCTTTATTGATTAATTTTTAGCCAGACAACAAGTAATGTTATGTTTTACCAGAAATTTCAGGCTACGATTTATGGAATCACACAAATGTTTGGTTTAGAAGGGACCCAAAGCTCATCTTGTTCCATATCCCTGCCATGGCCAGGAACACCTTCAGCTAGACCAGGTTGCTCCAACCCCAATCCCTGGCCTTGAGGATTTTCAGGGATGGAGAAGCCACAGCTTCTCTTGGCAAACTGTGCAAGGGCCTTACCACCCTCACGGGAAAGAGATTTTTCCTAATATCTAATCTAAACTTCTGTCTGTCAGTTTAAAGCCATTCCCCGTTCACTTATCACTTCAAACCCTTTCAAAAGTCTCTCTCTGGCTTTTTCGTAGCCCTTTCAGGCACTGGAAGGCCACAATTAGGTTACTCTGGAGCCTTCTCTTCTCCCCTCTGAACAATCCCAATTCCCTCAGCCTTTCCTTGTAGCCTCACAAACAATTTAATTCTCTTTCATTCTTTTCCTTTTAATCTTAGTTCCCAGGAAGTAGAAAAAGGCACAGCAGGTAGAAATCCTTGCTGCTCACCACTGCAGAACCCTATACTTGAGAGCTGGAGCTGGAAGATAAGAGGCAGCGGATGCTCTCCGTGAGAAAACCAGCCCTGCCACGGCACCAAACTTTGCTGCGCCGACGTGCATGTTATGAGTATGTATTTATGCACCCAGGAGCATGGCTTTCCGCCCCGCAGAGAAATATAAATTGTCGTGAGCGAAAGTCCATGAAATAACCTGCGAGATTAGGCACATTTTTTTGTCAAGCCTTGGCGGTGCTCGCCGTGCTTCATCCCACTAGATGGCACCGAGCATCTGCTGCATCCTCCGTGCGGCAACCGCGCTCGGAGCCGGGGCTGGCTCCCCTCCTTCCCCGGGGGGCTGTGCCTCGACACAGACACACTTTGCAGCAGCAAACCTCACAAACACACTGCTCTCCCCGAACAAACCATTCCTCTTCCTCCCCTCCTCCCCGCGTAGGGAAAGGGTTCAGGAGCAGTGGGCAGGGGATGGTGACAGCACCCTCCGGGCTTGTCATCACCTCTGGGCTTGGTCAGTATTTCAGAGAAATCAGAGATCACTATTTCCTCCAGCTGAGCAGCCCAGGAGCAATGCAAATGCACTGCCGGACTGCTCAGAAGAATGTTGTGTCCGGGGATATGAAATAGTATATAAAATATATAAGCGTAAAGGAGCCTGAGCAGCAGGTCGAGGAAAGTGATTCTCCTCACTCCTCTGTAAGGCCCAGCTGAAGAACAGCATCAAGCTCTGAGGTTCCCAGGACAGAAAGCACATTGATCTGTTTGGAGTGAGTAAGAGGAGGCCTCAAAGTATTCAGAGGGCTGGAGGCAGGCTGAGGGAATTGTGTCTGTTCAGCCTGGAGAAGGGAGTTTTTTATGTACTGGAGATCTTAGAGACCCTTCCAGTACATAAAAGGCCTCCAAAAGAGCTGCAGAGGCAGCTTTTCACAAGGACACGGAGTGATAGGATAAGGGAGAATGCCTTCAGACTGTAAAAGGGTAGTATTAGATTAGATATTTGGAAAAATGTCTTCACTTTGGGGGTGGGAACCCTCTGAGGCAGTATGCCCAGAGAAACTGTAGATATCTCACCCCTGGAAGTGTTTAGGAGGAGGTTGGATAGGCCTGGGAGCAATCTGCTCTAATGGAAAGTGCCTCTGCCCATAGCATGGGGTTGGAAAGAGATGATCTTTAAGGTTCATTTGGACCCAAACCATTCTGTGAGCTCAGATTTTCAGTAATACTTTCTTTCACCTGCACAGGAAGGTATTTTGCTCTTTTTATAGAATTGTAGAGTGGCTCTTTTCATCAACATCAGTCGCTTGGAGCCTGTAACTTTTCAGCAGGGATGTGGGAATATCTCATCTTTGAAGCTGCTCCCTACTAAGTGGCCACCTGTTTTTCAGAGACCTTGTAAGGTCAGTCCAATAAGATGTGGTTGAGAATATTTCAGTAGGATTTTGTCTGTGCAAGCCTCTTGAGGGTTAGAGGAATGCTACTGGTCCCACAAAGTGAAGAGACTGGGAGTTTTGCCACAGAACAGTGACAAATGTAATCATTGTTAAGAATGTGCAAACTGAAAATGGTTTGCTTCAAGGTGCAGATGCTTTCCCCTCCTGGTCTACAAATCTGGCCCTTGAAAACACAATGTGTGTTTACTTTGTACACAAAATGTAGAAATCATAGAATTCTGTAGGTAGGAAAAGACCTTTAACATGATTGAGTCAAACCATTAACCTAAAAATGTCAAGTCCACCACTAAACCTTGTCAGTGCGAGAGGAATCCTAGGATTCAGGACAGAGGTAAAATACTGCAGATGGAAAGTAAGGTAAAAATTAGGTAAAAAACTATCCTCAGCTCAAATTTTAGTACTTTATGGTCACAGATTATATACTATAAAAATAGTATCCCAGTATCACACAAGAAAAACAGGATGAAAACTATTTACTTAAAAATGTGACTGGTTAGCACTAAAGAGAGGGGCCATGTGAGGATCACTGAATAAAATGAATAATTCACACTTATTTTTCTAATACAAAATCATCATAAAACCATAGAATCATAGAATCACAGAATGGTTTGCATTGAAAGAGACCTTAAACATCATCTCTTTCCACCCCCCTGCCACACCTTCCACTTTGACAAGGTTGTTCCAAGCCCTGTCCAACCTGGCCTTGGACACTTCCCAGGGATGGAATATTTTCACAGGAAGTAGGCTCCATCTTGGAGAATCAGCTTATGACCCTAAGTTAAATTTTTTTCTTAGAATCTGTTTTTCTTCCCTCACAACCCTGCAGCTACAACTGCTGCAGGCTGCTAATTACCACAGAAAAACCTAATCGGAACCAACTTCTGTCAAGAAGAAAACTGGTGCTAATTTTTTACTGAACGAGACCATGTAATTCACATAGAGGGAAAAGAAATCCTACTCATTATATCTGCTTGTTCATGTGAATCAGTATTTAGGAATTTCCCACATGCAAAGTATTTAATGAAATTATTCTGATTTTACAGCAAAAAAGACACACGACAAACCTGACACCCGCCACTAAACAGGAATAACAAAAGTGAAAACCAAACACAAAACCTGATTTCACACATCCCCTTTCTCTGGTTATGATTTTATTTTTTTTTTTTTGGAGGGAAACACCCTTTTCTTTTCCTTGGAGGCTTTAAACAAGCCTGTTCCCAACAATAACTGGGTTTCTTCCAGGAGTGCATTAAGCGACATGACTGTACTGTCACATATTGTTTTCCTTTCATTCTCTTCCCTGAGGGAAAAGCATCATGTTCAATGCAGAGACTTATTTTCCTGCAGTATTTGGTACTAATTGGCTTCTCCTAAACAGTGAAGGCATCATGCCCAGGAATATCATGTTCCTGTAGAGCAGCTGAAAAATGACATGATCTACCTGAGGCCAGATCACTTTTTGTCAGGAGGGGACAGGGTCTCCAGGCATTTTCAGTTTTTCACCTTAATCTCATGATGAAACTTTTTATTATTGTAGTCAAAACCAAGCACAATATTTTGATTACTTTTAAATTGTTCTTTTCCTCTGTGGAATAATTCTGTATGGTCAAAAAAAACGGATCTGAAGTCCTTTCTGAAAATGCAATTCCCATGCAAGTGAATTTGTTACACATCACTTCAGCTCTATTATACTTGGCAGATGATATTTTGCTCACTTTTAACTGTAAATTCCTCAGGAATTTTATATACAGTACTTGAAATAGTAATTCAGGCACTCTGAAATGAAGCTGGAAGGCAAAGGCAAGGAGCTGGAATGAATGTGTCTTTATATACAGACAATTTCAGCAACCATTTGTGAGAATAAAAGCACAAAACTGAGGTATCAACACAGCATTTCTTTTGAAAAGCAGACAATATCTTCCAGAAAAACATGATAATTTTGATCCAATACTGTACTTTTTTGTACTTTTTCTGCAATCTGCTTTTTTAAACATCTCTGAGTTGCTTCCAATGATATTGTGTCCAGGTGTGTTACAGATATCTTACCTGTTAAATTGCTGGTATTTGATTCTCTTTTTCTTTCTCCTATTCCTTGGACTTTCCTGTCATCTCATGATAAAGTTTCTAGATTATTTGACTCTGATCTTGATTTGCAAAGCAAAGATGGTAATTATCTTTTACCTCCTGTTCTGATCCAAACCCAACCCTGCTTATCAATCTGCTCTTTCCAACCAGATGTGAATTAATTTTTCATCTCTGTAATGTGATAGACCTTTCACCCTTAATAGTTTGAAATGGCAGCCTGAGAATTAAGCACCTAATGTCAACAAAATGGGCCCAAGGCCTCTTAGAAACATAAGCAAATATAATTTTGTGTCTAGTTTGAGGATCTATAACAGACTGTCTATGCTGAAGGAAAGGAGGAAAAAAGTGCAGAAGAACTGGGATATGAAGGCAGATAAAAACTTGCAATAGCTTCATCAGCAAGTCTGATTTTCCACAGCTCCTCAATATACAGTGTAGAAAATTACTCAGTGGTCTATTTGCTGCCCTGTGTCTGTTCCCCTGGGATTTGAGCTAAACCAGGGGTGCCAGAAGTATTGAAGGACCACTTAGCACAGCAAGAACACATCTATCTGAAGCAATAAGGATTGCTGCTGGGCTTTGTAGTAAAACCAGACATCCTTCACCTGTGTGACAGGAAAGTTTCACTGGGAAGTTGGCAAAAGAAGCACCAATTTCAATATCAATCTCCTGACTTAAAATTGGAAAAATAACTGCTCTTTTTGGTCATGTTTAGCATTTTTTTTCTATTCTATAAATTTTTCATTACATTGATTTACTTTTTTCATGGACAAAAAACCACCCCAAAATTGCCATGAAAATCCTCTTCAATTAAGTATTTTTAAAATGCTGAAAGAAATGTGAAGAATTTATGATATATGAAGTCTGCTAGTTTGTATCCTTAAATCTTACCCATTACAAAGGTCTTTGGCATATAGTAATTACTACAGACTGACCAAAACATGCAGACAAAGGGTGTTAGACAACATCTGTGTGACAGGAGTGGCCTTTTCACTTTTTACCAACTTTTTAAATCCTTTTTACTCTTTTACAGGCTGTGAACATCTTGTGCTCAAAGGAGCCTTGAGAAATGTGCCCAGAAGCACAATATGTCCAGAGGCAAGCAGACTATTAGACATGGTGCTAACTCATCTGGAAGAGGAGCTGAGAACCCACTGCCTGTCTCTTTTTGTCTGCCTATGTTGCCATCTAACTTCTGGTGCTTGAGTTCTGTGTGAAGGCATAATTCACATTTTCCTAGTTAGTCACCAGACTTAAACAGAGACAGCCACATCTGACTTAGTCACTCCACACTTCCAGTTCTGGTAAATGGACTCCTTCTCAGTGTAGTCAGTGGAGACTAGATGTGATTCATCCCATTCTAAAGTAAAATTAGGCCACATGAGTCACTCCCAGGATTTCCTATTTCCCTACACAGAATAAAAATGGGTCTTGGGAGACTAACTCTGATTGAGACAACTTCTTTGTAGATTCTTAATAATAGATGAGGTCGATCTTGTTGAGATGTCTGTCCTTACACTCAAGGCAAGGTCATATTTTTGGTCAAACCATCTTTTTGTCCACTCAGCCACAGCCTTACCCTGCATGTTCCACACCAGCATCCCCATGGTCTGCACACAGACAGCTGAAATGATGGCTCAAGGGAAGGGGGAAATAAAACAGGGCTTTCTGCTTCTATCTCCAGAAAATTTGATATCTTGACTTTGTGCATGCTTATGGCAGCACCTGCCAGCCCAAGTCATGGACTAGGTTTCTGTCCTCCTGCATTCTACACAGAAAAATGAAATCATAGAATCATAGAATGGTTTGGGTCAGAAGGGATCTTAAAGATCATCCAATCCAACTCCACCTGCCATGGGCACAGACACCTTCCACTATCCCAGATTGCTCCAAGCTCTGTCCAGCCTGGTCCTGGACACTTCCAGGGATGGAGCAGCCACAGCTTCTCTGAGCACTCTGTGCCTGGGCCTCACCACCCTCACAAGAAATAATTTCTTCCTAACATCTTATCTACCACTGCCCTTTGCCAGTTTGGAGTAATTTCCCCTTGTCCTGCCACTGCAGGCCCTCTCCAGCTCTTTTGGAACTTTTTAGGCACCAGAACCTTCTCTTCTCCAGGCTGAACACCCCCAGCTCTCTCAACCCATCTCCAGAGCAGAGTTGCTAGAGCCCCCTTGATCTGCTCTCCAAAGGAATAAGCATGAAATTCCAGAAAAGTGCTAGAGATCCTGTAAGTCCAACAGCTGTAGAGTAGAAGAGATACTAGGAATGCTTTTCACTTTCCACATCTACTGATGGTCACAGATTAAAACAGAGTGGCTTGGATTCAGGGCACGTAAATTAGAGAAGCTAGAAGATTAAATATTTTCACATGACACTTTTTTTTTTATTAAGCAGAGGTATATTAGTGATCAGACGATAGAAGATCTTTACCTTGAAGAAGTGTTCCTCTGTCATCTTGCTCAATCCCTTCTCCCTTCTTTGCACTCTTCATTCCTCACAACTACAAATCAAAAAAATTGGAGCAAAAATTGTCATGGGATAAAATATGATAGCATTCCTACTAAATTTTTTAAACATATTGAAATCTCTGTTTTACTATTAATACTTTCCATTTTTTTAAAATTTGTATAATCATACTCCTTACACATTCCATGCAATATTCAAATTGCTATTTAAAAATATCACCAGATTGTAAGTTTTATAAAACTTGTTCTAAGTTATCAGTTTATTAAAGTACTTTGTTTCTTCTGTAACTGCTTCCCTGAAGTATCTCATCTTTTCTTTGAGGAACAGCAAGCTTTCCCCATCCCAGAGATAAAAAAACTGATGTGCAAAAAATTTCAAAGGAAATGTCTAAATAGTGGAAGAGTTTAAAAAATGATGAAGTATTTAATTATTTTGGTGGTTCCATTTGACAGGTAGCTTTTTCAGAGCTTGGGCAGCATCTCACCTCATGAAACAATAATTTAATACCTCACAGAAAAGGGGAATTGGCTAACACAGTCCAGTTGGCTTTTCAAGAAGTTTCTCTCAAAACTCTTCACAATGAAAGTGTTACAGGTTAGTAAATTAGTTGTTAGAATCCTAACACTAATTGAAATATAGTTGAAATATCAGAAGGTCACATTTCTGTAATAGCACTGTAATATTGACCTGAAGGAAAGATGAAGCCTGCCTGAAGAATTGCAGGAGTTCACAAGAATCAGTGGTAGAATAGGAGAAGAAAATGTTTGTTTCGAACAGACATCATGTGATTCACTTGGGGAAGCTAAACCCCAATAGCCTAATCTTTATGTTAGAAGAAATGCACTCTGTCCTAATTGTTACAGCTCAGAGAGGAAATTTGAATTTACAATAGAAAGTTCATACCACTACTAGTGTAATGTTCAGCGCTGTCCAAAAAGGTGTGTTGAGAAGATGAAAAGAAGGAGAAAAAGAGGGCATGGTCTCAAGTCATGCCAGGCAAGGTTTATGTTTAATATACAGAGAATATTTCTTCACTAAAAGGGTTGTCAAGAATTGGAAGATGTCGCCTGGGGCAGTGATGGAATCAATGTCCCTCAAAATGTCCAAAAATAGTGCTTAGGGGCATGGATTAATGGTGAACCTGGCAGTGCTGGGTTAATGGTTGGACCCAATGATTTTACAGGACTTTTCCAACCTTAATGATTCTGCAATTATATGAATATATGAATCTTTGGCCAAAACCAGCAAGGCCATTTCATGTTCTTTCTCTAAGCCCTCACCATCTGCTCCTGCACATCTTACAGGCTAGAAAGTGGAAATGGGTCTTGCAGATGACACTGTTGCAGCCCAGGATGTAATTAGTGAAAAGTTTTCTTTAGCATCAAATCCAGATGGCACTGGCACAAGTGAGAGGAAAGCAACCTGTGTCATGGGGACTAGAACCATCATCTGGGGTCAAGGTACGCAAATTTCTTAAATGGCCAAAAAAAGTCTTCAACAGCACAGTCTGAACTAAACTGACGCTTTTTATTTTACTGTTATGATTGCAAATCAGAGCATTTCAACAAAAATGGCCTTCATTTAGGGAAAAAAATACAGATTTTGTAGCATTTTCAATTCTATTAAAAATAATTCCTTACCAAATCTCCTTCAAAATAAACTAAAATTTTCAGGTGGAAGTATCCTATAAGTGCTTACCTGCAAGGATGAGGGATCTTAAGATAATATAGGGAACAAATCTCTGCTTTGGGCTCCTTATGACAGTCCAATGTGCGAGAACAAGGCTGGCAGTTCCAGTTAGCTGATGTGTGCTGGGTTGCAGAAGTGCTGGAGGAAGAGCTCCAACCCTATACATCTCTTTCATATGAAAACAACAGCATTTCACAGGGAATATTGAAGGTGTGGGAGTCATTTAAGGCTAGATCCGAGATCATTGAATCCAACCTTTAACTGGTCACCATCAGACAAGAGCCCTGAGTACCACATCCATTCCTTTGTTGGGCACTTCCAGGGACTGCACTGGTTCCCTGCGTAGTCGCTTCCAATAATTGGCAACTGCTTCAGAGAAGAAATTCTTTCTAATGTTCAGTCTAAGCTCCCTCAGCACAACCTGAGGCCATTCCCTCTCCTCCTGTCCCTGTTCCCTGGGAGCAGAGCCTGACCCCCCCCAGCTGCCCCCTCCTGTCAGGGAGTTGTGCAGAGCCACAAGGTCCCCCCTGAGCCTCCTTTTCTCCAACCTGAGCTCCTTTCCCAGCTCCCTCAGCCGCTCCTGGGGCTCCAGCCCCTTCCCCAGCTCCGTTCCCTTCCCTGGACACACTCCAGCCCCTCAATGTCTCTCTTGTCCTGAGGGACCCAGAGCTGTCCCCAGCACTGGAGGTGCCCCAGCAGTGCCAGCACAGGGGACAGGCCCTGCCCTGGGGCTGTGTCACACCATGGCTGGCACAGCCCAGGGGCCACTGGCCTCT
>VZRF01010020.1:45170-106245 GCA_013396875.1 Vireo altiloquus
CTTGATCTCCTTGCCCAGATCACCAATGAAGATATTAAGCAGGGCTGGTCCCAGCACTGATCCCTGGGGACACCACAGTGACCAGCTCCCAGCTGGATGTGGCAGCAGCCCCCAGAGCTCTCTGGGCCTGGCCATCAGCCAGTTCCTAAGCCAGAGAGGAGTGAACCTGTCCAGGCCCTGGGCTGCAGCTTTTCCTGGAGATGCTGTGGGAGCTGGTGCCAAAGGCTTTGCTGGAGTCCAGGCAGACACATCCACAGCCTTCCCTCATCCACCAGGCAGGTCACCTGGGCATCAGAGATCAGGCTGGTCAGGCTGAACCTGCCTGTCCTAAATCCATGCTGGCTGGGTCAGATCCTTTTTTCATCCTGTATGTGCTGTGGGATCACACTCAGGATGATCTGTTCCAGAAAAGATTTTTTTGTCAAGGAAAAATAGGACGTGATAGATACCCAAATGAAAAGGATCTGTGAATCCCACCTAGCCCTTGTGCCAACAATTGAACCGTGCTGGTTTAATTCATCTACAGAAATAAAAGCATCTTTCCTACTAGTGCAAACTGTGCAAGAATTAGCCGTGTAAACTGTATTAAAATTCTCAAATTCCAGTTTGTTTTCAGACACAGTGCATGCCTTTGCATGGCAAATGATTCCTCCCAGAAAAAAAAAGCTACAAAATAGGTGAAGCCCTTCAAATGCTGTTATTAACATAAATGGCAACTAATATCAAGTGAGCTCTTTTGAGAACATTCCACCAGTCTAGCTACTTTTTTCTGTCTTAGATTTGAATAAAACTTAATAAGAATTAATTCCACAGCATTTAGGAAGGATTTACATTTAGAATAAACTTAGTGTGCAAAAGGTTTTAGACAAGATCTGCAGCTAATAAAATGTGATATCAGTGTGACGAAAAATCCTGAAAATCTACAGCTAATGAAATGGAATGAATGGAATAAAGAAAAGTAAACAAGAGAGCATCTAGATGTTGTTCAGCCCCTTAAAGTCATGCAAATTTCAGCATGAACGAAAAAAGCCAATGTGAACATACCCAAATACAAGGTAGAAAAGACTTCAGGCTTTCTAAGTGGATGAGAAATTAAAACACATTTGCTGCAGTCTGGGTCTACTGAGGCCAAGCTTATGAAAAATTATTCCAGTACAGACCTTTAAACATCAGAGGCACTCAATGTGGGAACGATGCCAAAAAAATGAGGAAGTAAGGATCATCCTTGAGAGCTGAGTTCTGGAACTTTGCAGAGTGAGGACTGATATCCCCCAAGGCAACATCCTGGTGCCATTTGCTGCTAAAGTGTTGTTTTGGAAGACATTTTCTTCTCCACCAACAGACCTAGACACAAAGGAAGAGTGAACTTTAAGTACCATTTTGTAGTTTTTCAGTGCAGTAAAGCTGTTGCCTTAGGGAGGGTTGATGTTCGGTAACAGAGGGAAGGTCCATCCAGCAGCATCAGCAGGCAGAGAGGCAGGCTAAAAGTACAGACTTTTTGTGACTGGTGGAATCAGAGGCAGTATAGAAAAAATTTTGTCTCTGAATGCAGAATGTTTATCATTTTTAGAAATGCAAAAGCTGGTTTTCATTGCTGATTTTAAATCAAATACAGAAAACGTTGTCTGTCACTGTTTTAAATTGTTCTGAATAGTAAAGTACCCTGGGACCTTTGCTGCATGAAAGATAGTACCTCAAAGTGCTTTATTGTTGTAATTTCCATGGAAATTAACATTTACTTGCATGGTTATCACACTTTCTGTGTAATGTAGGGCATAACCATCTAAATCCCTTTGAAATACAGTCACTGAGGTATCATCAATCTGGCTCAAGAATTGTTCTACTTTTCTACTTGAATTTGCTGAATACTTTTGCTTTTCCTCCTGGTGTTGAGCTATACGAGTTAATGCTGAAACGTAGTTCAAAATTCAGCAGCCATTTCCTTCTGTTTAGTTTTATTTCCCCATCTTTTCTACTCACTTTCTTGACTATCCCTTGTTCTGTGTCTGCTGCAGGCACTTAACTACTATATGCTGTTTGCAGCACCAGTGGAAAACCACAGAATGTAAATCCACAGGGAATTTCACCCATGTTCCACACCCAGGCTAACATCCATCTCAAGTTGTCACAGTGGAGGCTTAGAGTTGATATTAGAGGGAATAAAGGGCTGTCACTCCCTGGAGCAGGCTTCCCAGGGAAGTCACAAGACCCAAAGGGGTTTAGAAGACAAGCAGCTTAGCACTCAGGGATATGGTTTAGTGTGGGCTTGGGCAGGGCTCAGTTAACTGTTGGACTCAGTCATCTAAGAGGTCTTTACCAGCCTAAATGATGCTATGATTCTATGATCCAAGTCCAAGGAGAAGCACACTTATCATCCAATCTTCAGACAAAGAGAGTCCCACTAAATTTCTTCAGTTCTTCCTTCCCTGTGCTGCACCACAGGTGTGTACACACCTATCCGAACACTGACTGCTAAAATTGTAATAAAACACTTGTGTAAAATTATGTTTAGAACTAGATGACTTTTAAAATGATCACAGGACATTAGCTGATGAAGATGCAGGAACTGTGAAAAGAAGACTGATATTGGGTAAGGAACTCAAAAACAAGTTTTCAAGTGAATGTGAGGGACTGCAGCTCTTGAAGAGCACACGAACTTCTGTCCCAGTGTCCATTCACTGGGGACAAAGTGGGAGATATTGCAGGAGGCAAAGAGGAAGGTAAAGACGGAAGCTGCTAAGTGTATCTCTGGAGCTCCTTGGAACACCAAACTGATGGTGTAAGATAGCTCAGTAACTAATACATACCTAGAACCAGAGCCACTGCTGGTAAGACTAAGTTAAATGTTGCGTCTCACAGTATTGGATTCATATAACTGATTGAAGCTTTGTAAATCTGAACTATTGCTTGATGGAAGCAGATTTCTTTATTTATCTTGCACTAACAAAAGTGACATCCAGCTCCAGTGGGTACACTTTTTTCCTGTGCCTCAGATTGCAGTCCAAACGACATAACATTTACAGAAGTCAAGACAGCTCAAGAGACTGGTGGTATATGAACAACACAAAATACAGCTGCAAACTTCAAGGAATTCATATAGCTGAATTCCTGGTTATTAACTTTCTCCTGTTGTTTATATTGTCTTCATCTAGAGTTTTCCTTCTAAAATTCACTTTTACTATCATCCACACATGGTGACTTTATCTTCCCTCTGAAAAGTAAAGAGTAACAATGCTCCTCATGGAATGGCATGTTATTTCAAAGTATTGTTTTAATTACTTTTATCACACATCAATAATCAACTTCACCAAGGATTAGAATTACTTTTTAAAATTAATTTGATTTACTATTACTTAGCTCTCAGTGAAGGTGATATACTTGCTTTTAAGGCGCCTTATGTGGATGCAAATGTTTTGACGCTAAAGATAAGACATGGAAAAATAGGATGATACCAACATTGGGCAAAATAACATTAAACAGCATTAGCAGCAGCCTTACAGATAGACCACAGCTAGGCCTCAGGAGCTCTAAAATATTTACATGGTCAATGACATGTGAGACCTTGGAGAAGTCATGTCACCCTGGTGTACTTCAGTTTTCTTGCCTGCTAAATGGGTGCTAATAATAAAAGAGCATAACAAGTCACAATGAGTTGCAAAGTGCTGGATGACACATCCTCATTAGTGCCACAGAGAAATAAATTGGCAAGAATCCTGTGTCTTAATGACTGTTATTCTATACAGTGAAATCCAAAATTCCCGAACAGGAGGTGTTATAAGTGGCCTTACCTAGAGCTGCTTTATCCAGCTATCAAATCATCAAAAGAGGAAGAGAAAATGGTAGTTAAATTTCTGCTTATTTTCTCTGGTGTTCTACTCTAAGTTAGTGCTAATGTCAATTAGGTATATTCATCAGCTTTGACATTTTGTACTTGACAAATTGATGAAGGTTTAGTAATGCAGTACAATTTTCCTTATCAAAACCTTTTTTTTTTTTTTGAAAGACTTTTAATTACTATACATCTTAACCAATATGGGTTTTACTTCTGATTAAAGTAGCCACGGAAATCTTGACAGTGCTTGACACACTCCATCTGAATTTAATTAACTTTTTTTTTCCCTTTTTTATTAGCTGCTGTGAAGGGAAAGAGAGTGCAGAAGCAAGAAAATTCAGCTTTATACATAGTAACAGATGCTCTAAAGTTCTCACTTTCTCAACATAATGAGAACACCCAAATTAATCAATACTTAGCATTGAAGCAAAAATATTTCTTCTTGAGAATATTCTCAAATTCTTGAGCTGGTGAATGAATGTAAAAATAATGAATCAAAGAATCTTTGAATCATAACAAGGTTTTGGGTTGGAGGGACCTTAGGAATCATCTAATTCTGAACCCCCTGCCATGGGCAGGGACACCTTCCACTGTCCCAGGCTGCTCCAAGCCCCATCCAGCTCAGCCTTGGACACTCCCAGGAATCCAGGATCAGCCACAGCTTCTCTGGGCACCCTGGGCCAGGGCCTCCCTACCTTCAGACAGGAATTCCTTCCCAACATCCCATCTAACCCTGCCCTCTCACAGTGGAAAGCCATTACCTGTGTCCTGTCACTGGAGGCCCTTTCCCAAAGTCCTTCTCCAGCTTTCTTGGAGTCCCTTTAGGTGCTGGAAACGACTCTAAGATCTCCCTGAAGACTTCTCAACAATCTCCTCTTCTGAACAATCCCAATTCTCTTTCAATTTAGTGATTATGGACATGGCTAAAAGATAGTGTTATGAAGCAAAAATTAGTTGATTTATATTGGATTTTTGTAAATGGTGAACTTGTTTTTCAATAACCATGACATTTTAGAGAACAAAAAGAATCTGCCCTGTATGAAAAAAGAGCAATCAGAGAAATGCAGAATAATGCATATGACAATTCTTTAACAAATTCTACCATATCTGCTTAACTCTTAACTAAAAATAACAGATGTTACAGAAAATGTGGGTTTCATGAACAAGAATCCAGGAAACTTTTAATCTTCATTCCTATTTTTGGGCAGGATTTCAGAATCTTGACAAAGTCATGGTTGCCTAGTATGGCAGCTCTCCAGGGTTTCATCATGCCAAGTCATCATCAGTGATGAGTACACCCTAGAATAAATTTAAATCATTACTATTGTCCCCTTTCGTCACCAATCAGAGATTCTAGAAATTAAATGTTTCTTCAAATTTTGAGAAAGATTCATAAACAGAAGTAGAACAGATCTTATTGCTTCTGGCAGTCAGTTGTTTTCATGCCGGTATAACAGAATTATTCATGTTTGAACCTTAGCAGGTTTCTATTCCAGCCTTCTGCTTGAGGCAGGATTGCCCTGAATTCAAAGTTCCTGTCAGCTTTCACCAGTGCCTTCCTGGGTGAAAGAATTCACTGCTTTCTTAGGCAACCTGTTCTAATGCCTGACCATTCTTGTCCTGAACAATATTTCGTACGTCAAATCGTAACCATCCCCATTCCAATTTAAGACCATTTTCTTTTCTCCTCCTGCCACAAGCCTCGTTAAACACTCTCCATCTATTTAGAAACTCCTTGCAGGTATGGAAAGGATGCTGTCAGGTACCCTCTAAGGCATTTCTGCTCACTGGATAATTGAGCTTATCCAGATAATTTCTGCTGAGCTGGATAAGCTCAGTTCCTTCAACTTTTCACAGGGCAAATATTCAGCCCTGGACCTGAATATTTTGTTGGCCTTTTCCAGAATTACTGCAGTTTATCAGTGCATTTCTTATAACGAAGGGTTCGAAACTGGCTCATCACACATAAAGAAAAATGAATATCTCTATCTCTTTCTAAGGCAATTTAGAAAGAGATAGAGTAAACTAGTCTTAGCAACCTTTCTATAACTCTGAACTTTGCAGACTCTTAGCAATAAGGGAAAGTATTTCTAACTTGAATTTGATTAATTTTGGTGTAGCAGTTGTTCTCTGATTAAACACATCAAGTTTCATATTACACAGGAATTAAAATTAATACAATTAAAATCTATACCAAACCCACAATATATTAGTTTTAACAGCAAAAGCCCATTAAGATATCTCTGGAGATATTAGCAAACCTTATGGATATGTTATGTGATTACTTACTTTTATATAATACATGAAAACCATTGTTTGTTAAATCTTCCCTTTATATGAAAGCTGAAACCTTGCTTCCTATCAGCATCCATGGGAGATTTTCCATGAACTTCAACACGAGCCATAACTCATTCAGAATACACAAACAGTGCCTCTGTCTGAATATGAATTCAAGCATTAAGCTATAAATAATAAAAGCAGAATTTAAATTGAAAAATAGGCTAATGTTTTACAAAATGTGATGCCTCAATTACTTTTTAGACACTATATGAAAGACACAGCCCAGGTTGACTTAAACAGCCATGAGCTACTTTAGGATCTTCTCAATTTCTGTAGGAGATGCTGTCAGTCATGCCCTGAATCCAGCCATCCCATCCTTATCCTTGTCCTTCATGTTTTTTAACTCAGCAGTAGCACTTCTCCTGCAGTAAGGAATCAGGATGTATATGATTTAATACTGCTGATAGCTGGTCCTGATTTACACTTTCATTTCTCTTCCTAATTACTGAGCACTATTAAAAATGATGAGAGCAAAGGCATTGGATTAAACCTCTATAAATGAAAATTAGACAGAAAACTTCATAGAGACCTGGAAATTTTGCAAAATCACGTTAAAGAGAGTCATGAGACTGCTAGAACAGTGAGTTGATAGAAACAAAGTTGTAAAGGAAGAAACAAACCCAGCTCTTCCCATTTCTTACATCCATTGAGGTACCAGTTCATCAGTGTGTAAATGTGTGTAAATGCTCTCATTCAACACTTTTGTGTAGAATTTCCAAGAATCAACTACTAATACATAATAATAATATTATAATAATAAAAGTAATAGCAATACCAGTATTGATTCTTCAAAGACAAAGTAGAAAACTGATTTTGTCTGGCTGTTCACTGCTGTTTGGACAAGACTCCCCCAGATTTGAGGAAGGCTCTTTTTTGTCCTATTCACATCTCCTCACTGAATTTTGGATCCCTACATCTCAAACAGGTTCCTACTTATTTGATTTAATTCCTGCTCTTTCTTTCTTGATTTTTCCAGTCTGGATCGTTCCTCAAGGCATTGTGTCAAAGATGTTTACTCACAAGCAGGTCATGGCTGTTCTTGAAATCAATACATCTGGGTGAAAACAAAATATTCTCAGTGCAGTGTTGTCAGCAGAAGGGCAGTAAACGAAAATGTGCATTCTTTCTTGAAGGAACTCAGTAAGAAGGAAGCACAATAAAAGCTTTATGACTAATCTGAAACATCCTAAGGGGACTGATGTGAACCTCTCCACTCACTTCCAAAAACGCAGAGGCCATGGAGCTGCTGAGTTTTCCATGACAAAGTCCTTGGCTCTGCAAGCTCCCTGGTGCTGTAGGAATCACCTTACTTTATCCAGGCAGAGAATTGTTCATCTCCACATGTCACTGCTGGACTATAGCTCAAAGGCAAAAAGTCAGCCTCAAGCTTACCACTTAGCAGAGCCATGTTCACAAATCCGTCTGTAGTTTTCCCTGTAACCAAAAGAAATGTCTCTTGCTAGTCAGACAGACACACCTTTAACAGTAGCTGTTCAGCAGCTGAACAACAAAAGGAAGAAGATGCATCTTATATGACAACCTATTTCATGTATCCCAGTTGTTCCTGGCTGCCTCCCCGAAGAACCATAAAATGTCTCTCCTGTAGGAGCCAGATATCCCCTTCCATTAAAGGCACAGAATGCAGGAAGTTGTGAGTAGTAAATGCTATATACTTTTTGCAAGCATGATGGAGTAGAGACATCACGGTAATGGGTAATAATGAAAAGGAAAATCAGCAAGCAAGTCTCTGTAGTCATATAGACCAAACTGACTCTGTGACATTTCAATTTTGAATGAGTGTCATAAACCGTAGAAAATACAGATTTAATGAATATGCCTACATAAAAGCATAAACAAGACAAACCTTTTCACTGCAGTGTTTATATTTACAGCACATAAGTTACAAATTAAATTTACTCTGGGATGTGCTTCTGGTACGAATGACTTTTCTGTAGAGAAATATTATCCGTAATCATCAGATCACTGAGAGCAGGAAGGATCCATTAGTGATGTTGGGGATGATGAACTGAAGTACTGTTTAGTGGGTTTTAATTACGCTAAAAGATGAAAGTGCTCAGGAAAGGGTGTAAGTCATGCCAGAGGGAAGGAAAATGTACTGACTTTATATAAGTAGACATGTTTATTTCAAACAATTTTAAGCTGATTGCTTATTACATTAACATGTTTTAGGAAGCTGATTTTTCCAGTACTGTGCAGTTACATTGTTTAATATCAGCAGTCAAAACTATGAGTCTTGGCTATAAAGTTTTCAAATGATGAGATTAAAAATATGTAAAAGAGTTTTTCATATTTTAGCTGCTGAGATATACAAAATTCTCACTGCAATCAGAATATTATAGTTATTATTATTTTCAAATGCAGGTTTCCTCAAGGGCTCACAGGATCGGACTTTAAAAATGGTACCAGGTTGAAATACTGCCTTCACTGAGGTGACAGAAAATGTAATCTGGATTTGAAGAAGATTTCAATATAACAAAATTTACACTAAAATTGTAACATGTTGGACCTCTTCTACCTGTAAATTACCAACATCTCTCCAGTAACACATTGCAGCCTGGAGTTTGATGTAAAACTGCTTAGAGCAGAGTGAATTTACAAAGAGCCTGGACCTGTTTTCATTACCCTGTACCCCTTTAAACCTCCAGTAATAACATTAATGTAACTTTACAAGTGCCAGATGGACCAGACTCGTGTTCCTTGACAGGTCACCCTGAACCTGTGCATCCTTGCAGCCTTCTGACTGAGGCAGAGGCACCACTGCTGTGTGCCAACACAGCACCAACACTCTCCCTCGGCCATCCCAGTTACAAGACAACTTCTAGCCATTGTTAAGAGGGAGAAGGGAGGTGATATACATCCTGTGGCTGCCTCAAAATGTTTGCTTCCCTCCCAAAGACCTCTAGGTCTTTACTGAAAGCAGAATGACCATTGCATAACCTTTGTGCACACCAAAAACATGTTAGACTCACTGATGCCTTCATAAACAAAATACTGTTTCCTTTTGTTATTATTACATGAGGGATTTTATGAACAGGAGTGTGCAATTCCTTGTTGAGATCAGAACTGTGCCTAGAGCTTTTCATTGTTACTTTCCACAGTAGCTGATGCTCTAACCATGAGTTTTATTCCTTACAAGGTGTCTCAAGGTACTTACCTCCAACACAGGATTTTTTGCTCCTGTTCATCTTTCATGTATTAATCTCTGTTAAACCAAGTCCTAACCTGTTCACAGCCTTGTACCACAACACAAATCAATTTTCTTCCAATTTTCATGGCCTGAATTCCCTCAGAAATATAAATTACAGAGCAACATGGTGCGTGAAACTTGATTTAGACAAAGCCAGCTCTTTGGCTTGCAGAACATAGTGGTCATCACATTCCATTACTTTTATCCATATACCTGGGTAATAGACAGGTGCTTGCACTTGTTCTAAATTAGGAGCTTCTAGCATTCATATGCTTTGTTAGTGGCCCATTTCTAAAGCCTTCCTTCAAAGGTTTCAGTGAATGACCCCAGTGTGCTTCGAATACATCAATGTGTGTTTTACTGAAGGCTATGGGATCACAGGATTGTTGCTTGGCCATTCGTGCTAATGTATGCCTAAATAATACAAAGTAATATAAAGAATAAAAATATGGTGTCTGATCTACCTGCAAAATAGAGCATCCACCCCTGGGCTGCAGAGTTATCATGACTCTAATAAGACAATTTTTTAATTGGACATTAAGCATCATTTTCCAGTCATCCACTAATTGAATCTCATGTAAGGCTTTTCAATTGGGAAAAAAATCCCATATATTTTCCCCAGAAAAAGCTCACCCAGCTTTCCTCCTACCTTTCAGCTTAACACCTCAGTGGGCTTTCTGGTCTGCAATATTGAATTTCTGATTACGGATAAGATGTTTACAACAAAGATGATAGTTATGAGTAGTGCATCTCCGAGCAAATTTAATTTGTTTCCGCTGTGCTGGAAAAAAAAAAAAGGAAAAAGAAATATAAACCCAATCTTGTTTATGGTTTTATAAAGTCATATTCATTAAATCCACATGCTTGGCATTTCATGTAATTTTCTCCATAAAAAATAAAAACCTTATTTTTGTTTAAGCCTCTTTGATGTCAGGGATTTACCTCCCAGTTGTTGCTCTTCATTACGAGCAGTTATCCGGGACAGCTTCTAATATTCAGAGCTGTGTCCTGCTCAAATCCCTGTTGAATGTAAGAAAAAGGTTTTTAGCAGGAATAATACCAGCATGGTAACAGGGCAAGGGGACCTATCTTGTTTAATTGGACTGACGTATATAGTTTAATATTAAGACCTAATCTAATCCTGCTAATGGAAAAATTTAATATTCTGATAGAATCACTTAATGAAATAGAATATTATATCCTGTGTTAAGAAAGAGAGAAAAAAAAAAACTTTAATTTGCACAAGCTTGATAGTTCAGTATGTATTTTTCATTAGCAATCATATGATTTTAATCCTTAGCCTAATGCCAATGTTTTCTTTTATTTGGTGGTTTCAGATAAAGCCTCTGAAAATCTTGTCTTAAAATAAAGTCATATTTTGCCTTGATATGGTAAATTAAATGAAATATTTTTTGTTACTTGATGACTTTGCTGGTTGGGATGGTGCTGCAGCCTCTTGTATTCAGCCATGCTGCCAAGTTTTAGCACAGAATCACAGAATGGTTTCGGTTGGAAGGGACCTTAAATGTCATCCTGTTCCAAACCCCTGCCATGGGCAGGGACACCTTCCACTATCCAAGGTCACTCCAAGCCCCTTCCAACCTGGCCTTGGGCAGGGAGGGAGCAGCCACAGCTGCTCTGGGCAGCCTGTGCCAGGGCCTCACCACCCTCACATACCTGCCATACCATGGTGGGTTACATGTTGTAGGGTCCTAAACTACTTTTATGGTAGGTTAATTCTGCTAGAAACACTGTTCAGACCACCTTCTGAATGCCCTAAAGGAACTAACAAGCCCTCAATGCATAGAAACACAAAGAAATAAATGTTATCCCCTGTTTGCCTTGGGAATGGCATCTGGCATTGGGAAGCAGGTGCTGAGCAATTGTATTGTGCATCACTTGTTTGGTTTTTCCCTTTTTATTATCATTATTATTATTTACTATCATTATTACATTTTGCCTTGTTTTCAGTTATTAAACTGCTCTTATGTCAACTTATAACTTTTGGTTCTCCTCCCCATTCCCTGAGGTGTGCTGGAAAGGGGGGCTGAGTGAATGGCTGTGTGGGGCACAGCTGCCAGCTGAGCTTTCATCATGACGCCATCTCAGCATCCTTTGGTCCTACTGGCCAGTGCTTTTCCTTTCCTCTTCTCTCTTGCAGCACAGAGAGAAGTTTGTAGGACATCACAAAATACTGCAGACAGTGAAATACAGCATTCACACCTGGGGAAAAAGGGGATATACATGAATATCATAAACATCAGGTGAAAAGCAGAACAAGCAAATGTTTTCAGTGGCTTAAGAGATAGAAGAAGTCAAAGCAGTTCAGTGTAAGAAGGCCTGCTGGCAGTGCTGGTAGTTTCCAGCTGGTAGGGATCTCGCAGTTGGGTGCAGGACGCAGCTCCAGAATGGATTTCTGTTTGTGGTTTGTTTTGTGCTGGGAAGTGCACTGTTTGTGCTTATCGCAAAATAAGATTTTGCTCATGTTTAAAGTTTCTGTGGGAATGGACTCTCCATCACCAGGTAAAAAATTGCCCATGAGCTCCGCCCTAATATGATGGGATGGAAGTTTCTGTCATATGTTCCCCACTTAACAGGACTTCATTGCTCTCTTATGTGGATCTTGAGAAAAGAGTTATATTACATTTCTTCCTTTTAATGCTGCTGTAATTTTAGTGAGTACCACTGGAACTAAGAATTGCTGGAAAGCAGTAACTATCATCTGTCAACAGAACACAATTAAAAAAAAAGAAAAAACAAAAGATAGACCGATCATGTCAGTGTTTTTCACATACTTCCATAGGTTCTGATCATTTTGTGTTAAAAAACCCGAACTGAATATTGAGTCTCACGGTAAATTCTCAAGTGTTCTGTTTTTTTTCCATTATCATACCTTATATATACAGTTGAATGAATATTTCCTGTGAAAATGCCATTAAATTTAGTTTTCAAAGGCCCTGTATCCCATCTCACACCTATCATAATACATCTTGATCAAGTCTTTCATGTATATAGCAATGTTGATAATTCTATCATACATATTCATAGACCAGTTATTACAGATACAGTAATTGCTGTTTTACATGCTCCACAAGGTTTTAGAAAATATTAATTGCCTATTATTCCTATTTCAGGTGGAAACACATGAAAGATGGCTCCCTCCTGTAATATAATAAACTCATTTTCAAGTTACTTTATTGCACTTTGAAACAGAGATATGTGCACTGAAACCTGGCACAGTCTCAACTTACACGATGCTATTCTGAATTTCTACTGTTTCAAAGTTAAGATTTTGACAACTTTAAAATTGTTAAAATTCTAATAACAGTGAGGTTTTACTCTTAAGTTTATCTAGACTGTGAGATGGGTACAAGAAAAGAGATTCCTCAGGCTCTATACAAATTTTCCAGGTAAGAGGCCATAGTCATGCACAGGTGGTTTTTTTCCCCCATGGTAATAGGACCACACATTCATGGTCTTCTTCTGACATATAACTAAGTTATGTTCAGGGCTCATCCCTTCTGTACTGCACTCACTTAAAAAACCACATGGATCAAAAAGAAAAGGCAGAGAATCCCTGTGCTGAGTGACTTCATCCACATGGATTCACACAGCAGAGGGGTTTCTCAGATGTGGGAATGGCAGACAAAGCTCATTCTGAAATAGCCTGGAAAATGAGCTGGTAGAAAAGGAAAGAAGTGCTTGTGTCCCTACTTGTTGATCAATACAAAGCTCAGAAGAATAGTTGGGAGTCTGAAGACTTTTGGAAGGAGCACTGGGGTTGGACATTAATTAGGGTTTAGGTGGGAAGTAATTTAATCTGTGAAAAAAATGGATTGACCTAACTCTTTCCAGCTGCACTGTGGCATTCAGGCCTTTACATTGGACAATGCTTATTCCACAGTAAAAATTCCCTGAAATGTGTGCAGTAAGGTTTTTGGTCCAGGACCAAAAACATCACTCTGTGACAACCTTCTTTCAATCTGCGCTACTTCTAAATATATGTACCCTGTGGTACAGTTCTTGTGGAGATTCTTGGTTGCACAGTTTTAATTCTTTCTGGAACAATATAAAAGGAGACCAACAATCTGATGATCTCCCTAAAGTGCCATGCCCTATGAGCTGGATTTCTGTGCAGCTTCAGCTGTTGGAGCATCTCAGAAGGAGGCTGAAGAGATCTCCAAAAAAGAGACCCCACAGGTCAGAATTGTCAAGCAGCCTCAATTTTAAAATGGATGTTTTGATCTGAAATCATAACCCACCGATAACAGAACAGGTAAGTCTCACAGTACATTTCAGTGAGGTGTGGATATTTATAATTACCTAATCTGGCTCTGGTGCTGCTAGTTTGGGGAGTTTCTAAACACAGACCCAGGGCCTTGTACAGAAAGGAGACTGTTTATTCTGCTCACAAGATGGAGGTTTTCACAGATCCAGCACACTGATTGTCAAAATTTTACACTATATATGCCTTTCAGCAAACAAAAAAATGGTAGTTCAGGGGCTACGAGTTACCTAGTTCTCTTATTAATTAGTATTCTACTGCCTATTGGTTAGTGATTCTCCCCTCATACTGATTAATCTGCATGCTCAATGTTCCTCTTCTTTGGAGTTGGGGGTTTCTTGGGGCGGAGGTGGTGATCTCCCAGTGCTGTGCTGGAGATGCTGTGAATTGGCTCTGATCCCTGACATCAGACAGGGCACAGAGACCTGTGGGGCCAGACAGGTGACAAGAGACAGCAGGAGCTGACGTTCAGCAGGAAAACTCACGACTGTTCCATAAAACCCAGGTGATCCTTTGTTCAGGGACCTTCCTTTGAAGCTATGAAGCCTGTTTCACTGAAAGGCAAGGCCCTGTTTCACATTCTCATTCTTTGTAACTCTCTGGGGGAATTGTTAACTATTTCTTACCCTTGAGATATCAACGTTTCTGGAAAAAACAAAATCACAGAAAAAATATGGGTTATGTGGCATCCCGCAGAAATAATTAATCACATATTCTGCAATCACAAAAAATTATATTACAATGACAGTGTGAAATTCTGGCAGTCCAGTGCTAGAGATTTCAGCATTAGAAACATGAGTCTCAACAACATCAAGAAAACAATATCAAAAATAACCTTTTATTATTAATGTATATTTTGTAAATCATCTGGAAAGATTTTTGCTAAGGCAGAAACAAACTTACAAAACCCTGACTGCATTCCAAATTCATAGAGGAAAATAAACATACCATTATATGGTCTACAGGTATGAAAACAAATTTTGTTTTCTCATTTTCAATTGTAGGTCTGATATCTGAAATTAAATAAATTTTTAACTCTGAAAAACTTATGAAAATAATCTCACAAGTTGCATACAGGTAATCTCTTGAGTTATGATTGATCCCCTGTTTGATAGTGTTTATGAAAATCAAGAGCTAAAGAAGTGGCTCAAAAATTGTAGCTACATGTGGGATTTATTATGAGTTTCCGTGTATGCAAGGTTGCCAGAATCCAGAAAAGCATCATCCTGGAATTACTGAAGCTGCTATTTCTCTTTTCAGTCTTTTCATTCTTGATCTTTGGGGTAGTCCTTGGTATTGATTGCTGTTATCCAGCTGAATTTGTCACAGCAACAAAGATCCTAACCTATTATCAGGGTTTAAATATAATTAGCTGGAAAAATTATTAACTTCTTTCAGGGAGGAAATTCTACCCTTTTTTTGCTAACGTGGAAGCAGATTTCATGATTAGCAAACGAGAAACATGGATCTCAATTTTTTTCCTCTTTCACATACCTGATAGAGGATTTTAGGAAGACATTTGTATTCACATGAAGGTAATTTGCCTGGATTTCATTTAGAAGTGTTGAGCTTATTCATTCTTCTACTAATTCAAGAAATTTCCTTTAGAAGTTTGGAGACTATTCAATTTTGTATTAATTCAATTGGTAGATTTTCCCTGACACATAGAAGCTACCTCAACAAAGGGAAGATTTTGTGGGGTCTTTTTACAATTCAAATTTTCCATTACTGTGATCTACCTAATCAGCTGTATTGATCTATTGCTTTTTTAGAATAGCTGCAGTGCATTAAGGGCTCCAACATGGTCCTAAAATGTATTTAAATTTAAGGCAATTTACATCACTGATCTCTCTTAATGGTAAAGAAATAATTCAACAAAATGTTACAAAGCCTTGAAGATGTAGCATTTAAAAAAGGCTTTACTGAAAATATATTCTCAGAACATCATGTAAATCTTGGACAACATGAGGAATCCTTTCCGAATTTGTGCCAAATGAACCTGTCAAATTACATGCCACCTATTTGAAAGTTAAATGAGAAGCTTTTCTCACAGGGAATATGTTCCTTGATTATCCCTATGAACACAGCTCACTTCTGTTGGCAAGAAGTCTGTTAATAGGTTTTCTCACTGTCATCAAGCAGCAGAATTTGAAGTGCGTAAGAGTTAACAAAACTGTGTATATTATGAACCAAAGACAGGCACAAAATAGAGGAAGAAAACCCTTAATAATGTGTGAAGCAATTCAAGGAGAACTCAGAAATTTGCCAAGAATATATTTCCTTCATAATCACATTGCTCATCCAATTCTCCCTTCCCTGAACTCTTTAAATTACATAGTTGCTTATTCAGTCATAAAGAATGAAAGGTAGGGAAAAAAAAAAGGCCAAGCAACCTTGGGACACATTATATAAAGACTTTTAATTAAGTTTCATCCAAAGTTTTGTTTTGTTCTGAAAGAAAATATGAAATCAATTCTGCTTTTCAGCTTATGACATGAAGTTTTCTTGTGCCTCCACAAAGGACTGACTTCTTAAGTCTTCCTGCTATAATGTTCTGTTTTTAAAAAGTTAAAGAGAAAAACCCTTTCTCTGTTGGAAACAAGGTAAGTATTGCTGCTTTCGTGAAGTACATTTGTTGTATTTATATTTTTATGAAGAAATGTTTCGTCTGTGTCAGTCAGAGACTTAATGGCTGGTGAAAAGCAGCATAGCAGATATTCTAATTTCTTCTTCTTAGGAAATCTGGATTTTAGATTTGATTATAGGTGTAAATTTTATTTCTTTTTTAAAATAAATTGCAATAAGCATGATTATTGTCCCTTCCTGTTCACTATATCAGTTCTTTTGTGTTCTCTTTGAGAAAACAGCAACGCCAAGAAATAATGTTTAGCCAGCTCACCAGTCCTACAACTTTAATACATGACTTATGGTTAGAATCACTGAATCATAGGATAATTTGGATTGTAAAAACCCTCTAAGATCATTGTATCCAACCAATAAACCAGCACCACTGTGTTCACCATGAAAATATATTCCCAAGCCCAACATCCACACACCTTTTGGACACTTCCAGGAATGGTGATTCTGCCACTGCCCTGGTCAGCCTGTTCCAGTGCTTTGCAATCCTTTTGATAAGCAAATGTTCATATAACCATAGAAGCAGAGAATATCCTGAGTTGGAAGGGACCTGCAAGGATGATCAAGGACAGCTCCTGGGCCTGCACAGACACCTCAGCAATCCCACCCTGGGCATCCCTGAGAGCATTGTCCAAACTCTCCTGGATCTCTGGCAGCTTTGGGTCTGTGACCATTCCCTGGGGAGTCTGGGCAGTGCCCAACCACCTTCTTGGGGAAAAAACCTTATCCTAATATTCTTCCTCCCACTTTGCTGGAGAGATAGGCAGATTTTGTTTCTCTTGATCAATAATTTGCAAGACAGAACATTAGAGGGAGACATCCCATTATTGTATGTTGGAATATCTTTTTCCCTGTTCAGGTAGATGAACAAACTGTGATTATTCTCCTGCCATTTGAAAAGGTGTTTCCCATGCTCTGTATGGATCTATAGACCCTTTCCAGCTGACCTGCTGAATCTCCCTCCTTTTTCTCTACAAAAGACTTAATGTCCTCTATTAAACCATTAATAGTTTCAGATCTGTCTTTTTCTACCTCCTAAATATCATCCAGTGCATCCATTTACCTCTTTACTTTGTCTATCTCTTTCCCTTTTCTTTTTACTCATATCTGATTGCTTATTTACCCTGACAACATAGTCTGGATCCAAAACCAAAGAGCAATTCTTGTATGTTTTATCTTGTGCCTCAGTTGTCAACTCTTAGTGCTATTTCTTTTTTCCCATTCCCACTTATGATCCAAAAATACACCTCCATCTAATATTTGGTCATTTTGATATCCCTGCTGTCTGATTTGTTCAATTTAGTTTCCCTTTCCTATAAAAAACCAATATAGAAAAAAGAGAGGGGTGTTGTTAATAAAACCCACGACCAACAAAACCAATATAAAATACCTCCCCATTCACTTAATAATTTCCTTCTTAATATTCCAAGACATATAAAGAAAAATAGATAGGAAATGAATGTATTAAGATTCTGATCATGCGTGCTAATCTATTTTTTTAATACTAGGTAATTCCCAGATGCTTCTCATAATTACCTCTCATCATTTAGCAGTAGCACAGGAGAAAGCCTTGCAAATTTTCATGTATTCACATGCAACTGGAACAAGGTCACTGGCTAGACCCAAGGACAACAGCTGACAATGAAACCTTTCTTCACGCCACTTTTCTATTACTAGGAAAAAAGAATACTTACATTTTTGTCTTTGTGAGAAATAAGTGAAAACTAAGATATTCTGTTACTTTAGGCCTTTATCAGGATATTTAAAAACCCAAGGGGTTTTGCTTTTATCCTTTTCATTTTTCCCGAAATCTCAGTGTAGTTTTTTCATAATCTTAATGTCAAAGGTAATTCTCTTTATTGTTTGAGGCTTGAACTCTACAAAGTAGGCCAAGTATGCAGAAATGGAAATGCATCAACACAGAAAATAAAACTAGAAAATCAACCTTTATGCACTGTTTTAAAGTGCACAAACAGTAACCAGAGCTGTGTACTATTTAAAAAAAAAAACAACCCAACCTATATTTTGCAAGACATTCTGTCTTATTCCAGTAAAGAATTAGCCACTAAAATTTTAAACCAGTAAATTTAAGAAAACTTTTTTTTATCATTGTGTACAGTTTTAACACAGTGCTTCTAACAAAGGAGTTATGCAGTTCATTAATTCTTGCAAATGATCATCCACATGACTTACTATAACAGAGTGGAGGATATATGCTCTTCTTCATATTTGGAGATGTACAGAATCAGCCTCATCAGGACTAATGGCAATTATGAAGTTTTATATTCTACACTCCCTGTTTTAACCTGGGTGATACGAACAGCCTATTAATATTAATACATCAAAGTCAAGCACTCTGCAGATTAATGGAGATAGTTAATATGGAAAAACCGTGTCTGCCTTTTGACCTTAAAACAATACTTAGCTTTAATGTACTTAGTCATTTAAATACTTTATATGGTCTGAATTTTGTGTAAAACATCGGTTTAAATTCTTATTCATTCTTTATTGAAATCAATGAGATTCTATTGATCTTTGGAGAAGAAAGTGTTTTGAGACCAGGGGAGGGAAGTGGTATGGGCAGTTCAGATATATTCAAGGGAATATCAAGGATAAAAAAAAAAAAAAAAAAGATTTAAAAGTGAGAGAGAGTTGTATATCGTCCGCAGGAGAAGGGAAGATAATAGAAGGAGTGGTGTCATATGCAGGAAGAAAATATAAAATAATTTGTCATGTAAACTTCAGAATTAGAAAAAGCTATTTAGAGGTAAAGCAAATGTTTTAAAAATTTTGTTTTCTGAAGAGGTATGTTGGTCAATGTCTTATTAATCTTTTTTATTGCTAATGCCCAGACTTCTTCTGAGTTTTCTTTAACAAATCATCTGATGGCAAAAGGACTTACTATGTCTTTACATTTAACATGGATGTGTCATTTCTCTCCAGTTTTCCCACTACTCTCTGTGGCTCACAGCTGCTTTGTGAGACCCATACCCTTGTTGATGAGATTTCACCTATTTCTTTACGTGTTTTTTTTTATTATCTGAGCCCCACCTGCTCACCCATACATGATGCACTCATGCAATTGCTTCATTTACTGACTTTTCTTTTGCATGCTTTACTGAAAGACTTCTGCAAAGGCTGAAGTTCTCAAATCTCTTTTTACACTGCTCTGGGAAGCATGTAGAGAAAAAAGGGACAGCCTAATAGCAAGGGACTACCTGCACCCAGACAGAAACATGAGACAGTTTAAAATAAAATTCAAACCTTTAAGAAGCGATGGTGGGAAGATAAAGAGCAGACAGATAAGACATGCAGATAAAGAGGAAAAACACTGTGGGACAAGCCTAATGGCCTGCAGGAGTGTGACAGGGTGGAGAGATAAAGCACCACACACTCTGTAAGCTTCTAAAGGATGTAAAATGCACATTCAAAATGGGAAGGCTGATGCCAGCTGAAGAAGAACCTATGAGATGTGAAAAAATATGCTATGCCTTTTGTTTTCCGTGCCATTGCAAGAATTCACATCTGATCACCAGAGCCATCCAGTTTCTTGGGAGTATGTGGTTATGCAGAATTTAGAGCAAATTTTGTGCAATTTCAAAATAAAATGGCCTTTCCATTCCATTCAGGGTTGCATTGATAATTACTACATTGTTGCCACGATGCTGGAGATTTATTGCCTATTCTTCTCCCTGCTGTCAATCAAATTATTTCCATGTGTTTTGGCAGGTATTTTCTAATAAATATGTCATGTTGCACAAAAAAAATTAGGTTTTTGGGGTCCAAAGCTGAGAGCAAACCTTGATTTCAAAATCGCGTGGGGATGAGGGGAAAAAAAAAATCAAGGAAAGACCTAGGAAATTAGAGAAAAAGGAAAATCTTTCCTTTAATTTTTGAGATCAATGAAAGGTTCCTCAGATGAGCATGATCCTTTGCCTGTCCTCTGAAGTGTGGTAGTTGGTAAGCCCAAATATTTTTTCTCACACTGCCTATCTGGTTTCCAACAGAACCTGCTCATTAACTTTTCCTGCTTGTGGTGCTATTAACACTGATTGGACCACACTCGATCATGTCCAGGTGTTGCATAATGATTGAGCACCCTGGTCTAGTGGAAGATGTCCTCCCACGGCAAGAAGGTTGAACCTAGGTGACCTTTCAGGTCCCTTCCAACCCAAACCATTCTTTAATTTTGTGATAGTTTTTTGAGCTTTGTGCCTGCATATTATTGAGTAATATTTAGGGGGAGTATGTGTGACATATGGGATCATGCTGTCTAGTAGATTTTAGCCTTATAAAGTCAAGAGACTTTAATGCTGCAATACAAAGCATGAAGATAAAGAAAGAAAAGAGCAGCACACACAGAAGTAGAAACTGTAGGTCGTAGAACTGAGGGTGGAGAGACCCCTTGGCATGGCAGTGGTGAGTGCAACTAAGGTCCTGCTCACCAGCACTGCAAATCCTGGGCTGTGTGACACAAGAGAGACATGTCACCAGCTGGATGGCACCCTGAACAACCTCTCTGCCTATAACATGATATCCTTACTGTGCTCTGCCTGTTTTCCTGCTCCTTGCACAGCCACAGGAACACTGCAGGAAGAAAGGAATCCCTCAAACAGCCAGCTGTACGTGGTGTGTGTTGGAAAAACTGCCTTACTCAGTCTAGCTATCAATGATAACATCTCATCTGGACAGTTTTTTACTCCAACATCCTAGTGTTAGGGCTTCACTAGCATACATTATTACTTGGATGCATTTAGCGTATTCAGTGTTTGCCTTAATGCCCTTTCTGAAGCTGATGCTCAGATTACACATCCACTTTGAGCCTAAAGGTTCCAGAGAGAATTGTTACCTCAATTCTGCATGCCTCTCTGCTGTGTTTGTCAGGACTCTGGGAAAAATGCTCCTTCATCTGTTGCCTAGACTTCAAAGAAGTATTTAGGTGTTTGTTTCTTTTGAAAGTTGGAAAGCTGTCAAATTTCTGTTCATATGCTGCAGGACCATGTACCAAATGTCTCTGGGATTCACAGGTTCCAGAAGAGGTGAGCTTTCATATGCAGTGTGGGGGTCCTTTCACACTGTGATACCAGCAAGTTTGGAATGGCTCTTAGGAATATTTGAGAAATCAAAAGACATTAAATACAGTGTGCCATCATTACCATTCTCATCAAACGCCTGATTCCCTTTTTCTTGTTCTCCTTTTCCTTCTTAAATCAAACAAAGCATTTAAAATCCATACAGTACAGATATAATTTACATAGAAACAGGTGGTATAGAGCAGGGACAGTCAGCTTTTTTCTTGTGCATGTGAGACAACTGCTCCTCTGATGCCTCATCCTGAGCAGAAACCAAAGAAAAGATATCTGCCACAAGCTTGGTCTGTTGTTACTTTACAGTGTCCTTAGAAGTTCATGCAATTTTCTGAAATATATTCCTGAACTAGCCCTTTTCCCATCATTTCACCACTGATCTCCTCAGAGAAACTTTCAATGAATGTAGGAATACCTCTTCTTTGCAGGATTTATTATCTTCTTCTTCCAGGGGCCCATGAGGATTAATAGGAGTTGGTGTAATACGGTCCTGAGTCCCCACATGGAAGTTCTCCTCCAAATTCCATCTTGCCCTTGACACATGATGAAATATCACTTTCTGAGGTGTTACAATGCTTGACAGCACTGCTTTCTCCTCTGCCTTACCACTCTTCCAACAGAGGCTATCATCATAGTTTTAGCCTCACTAATCCTAATTTACCTACACAGCTCAGAATATTTAAATCTAAAGCCATATTTTATGCTGAATGTCTACACTGCATGACTGAGTGGTGTAGCAGTGCCTGGGCTAGGTTGTTACTCACAAACCCACACTGTTCTTGGTGAGTCCCTATTTTTCTTACTGGCTGTGGTGTTACTTGTAATCTAAATTGGGGTTTGAATGGGGTCCCTGCTAACCCACATATCTTACACCTATGGCTTTTATCTCTCCACTTGTTCTGCTCCAAATGGCTACTGACTCTTCCTTTCCCAGAACAACTCAGCTTCCTTTAGGATTTAGATCAGTTTTTTGTTTTTTTCCCCCCTGAATTTGATTAATTTCCTTATTGACCTCTCCATAAATAAAACTTGGGAAAGAACCCCTTCATAAGTTTTGCCTTTCATTTAGGAGTTTTCAATGTTTTCCAATTACAAGTGTAGGCCAGTGTTCAGGGTGTGTCTTGAAATTCTGATCTCAGCTTGTTAAGAGGACACAGACACCTTTCTCAACTGTCCAGTTTGTTGCCTCTAATACAGAATTCTCCCTCTTCTCATCCAAGTTTTCCCCATTGGGTCTGATAAAGGTTTCAGGTTTTTCTGTTGCCCTAAATGTAAATTTAGGTCAGCTGTAAATATAAATTACATTTTTGCTTTCCTCTCTCCTGTTTGCATGTGCTTTGTTTAGTTTAGAGCTCCCATTTTCCCTATTACCTTAATCTGGCATGATGTCTTTGTTTCTATGTACAGCCTTTTGGTTCACAATTTTACTGCCTGCTTTACTAAAAGTCTTGTGTAAATGATTAACTTTTGCCACATTACATGCACCTGCCAATAGGCAGCAACACGAGATTACTCCATTACATCTAAATTACACTGCTCATTTGGTGAGATTTTGGTGAGGCAACTATTTGCAGAGAGGCTGCAACCACACTTAGCAACCTAAGTATGCAGGAGGTGACACCTCTCACAGGTGCCACTGGAAGTTCTTCTTTCCTGTGACATGTGTTCCCTCACAGTGCTGACTTTCACCACTGCCCCAGTCATTTCTTCTGCATTTCCCTCATAGTATCATAGAATGGCTTGGGTTGGAAAGGATCTTAAAGCCCCTCTTTTTCCACCCCCCCCTGCCATGGGCAGGGACATCTTCCACTATCCCAGGTTGCTCCAAGCCCCATCCAACCTGGCCTTGGACATTTCCAGGGATGGGGCAGCCACAAGTGCTCTGGGAAACCTGTGCCAGGGCCTTGCTACTGTCTGAATGAAGACTTTTTTCCTAGTATTGAACCTTCCTCTCCACTAAGGGAGTTTTACAGAAGAAGGCAATGGCTGTGTAGATCATGGCCACCACTCCCCATTTAATCTCCAGATATTCCATCTCACATTCATGACCATGCTGATTCATTTGCCTGGACAGATGCAGATGGCAGCAGAAGGTTGTGTGTGGGCAGGCACTGCCTGTAGGGATAATTCATGATTAGGGATCTATAGGTGACCTTGCAGGCTGCTTTTTCCAACAGGGTTTGGGTTTTTTTAATAGGAAAATCACCCTATGCCTGGTGATATAAACTAATGCAAAACATCACTTATTAAAAGGACAAACATGCTAGGATTAAGTGAGGATCATGTTGACATGCATTATTTCTTATGTGTTTTCACTCACAGATTTGAGATGATGTTTACCCTGCTATAAGAAATGTCAAATTTCAAGAACAGATGTAGTGTCACTTTCCTGTTTTCATCAGAATTAAATTTCATTGAGTTTTTCCCTTTCCTCAACACAAAAATAAATTTTTACCTGTTTGGCAAAAAACCCCAAACCGAATCCAAACCCAAACCCCCAACCAGAATAACAAGAACAATAACAACATACTAACAAAACCCATCACACCCACAAACCACAAACCAAACAAACAAAAAAAAAACCACAAACAAACCGAAACGATCAACCAAACAAAACAAATCCAAAACAACTGCAAAAAATCCCCTACTAACAGCTGAAGATGATTGCTTGTTTTCCAGACGTTGACCATAGCAAACTGAGCAAAGAAAATTAAAGTCATTGGAATTGCTGGAAATAACTGAATGGTTTCTCTACTACCCACATTACTGTTTAAAATGAATAGGAAATGTGATTGTAATGGATATATTCTCACTTCGATGAGCCAGGTAACAATATCAAACTAAGACGGCCTAATGCAGGCAGTCCCTAGATATTACAAACGTGGTAAATTGTTGCAATGATTTTGTCTCCTGAAAAGCCCTGATTTGCTGTAACAGAGAGGCACAGAGTCTTAGGAGGTGCATGAATTTAGGTGCACAGGAAATTTTTTTGAAAGGTGTTATCCACGATGTAGGGGAAAACAGGACACACAATAAGAACTGAATTTTTCCTCTTTGGAACAACAACAGTTCTTAAGATTTTGTGTGAGATTTGAGGTAATTTTGTGCAAGGAAAAGGTCTTTTTGGGATAGGAACCTCTACAAAAAGCCTCCAAAAGTCTCCCAAAGCTGTGCACAAACATCTGGAGGTGAGATGCTCTGTGTTACACCCTGTTTGTTGATAGTCAGTCTGATCTAGCACACAGACAATGCAGTCCAGAGAACCTGGATGCTTAGAGCAGAAACCTGGGTTTGTCTCCCTGAAGAGCTTCCTGTACCCTGCTGATCTAAACTTAGGTGTTTTAATTTGTAGCTCAGGATCCCATTCCCAGGCCTGGTGTGCTGTGGCAGTGTCTCAGAACAGTGTTGTCGGCCAAAGATACCTGTCAACTGCATCAGTAGATATACTAGATGATGCAGCACCAGAAAGAAGAAGAATTTCATTTTTGTGTTATATGCCATATAACACAAAAATCTTAATCTAATATTCACTAGAAAAGTCCCTAGTGACTGCTAAAACAAAACATTATGAAAGCACCCATTGTTTCTTAACAGAGTTCACAAATATCAGCAAATAAAAAAAAAAATTAAAAAAAAAAGAGATTTAACATAAAGAATAGATCTTAAATGAATCACTCCCTTTTTTTCTGTTACCAGCATCTCTACCACTCTGTCACAACTGTGAAATTTTAGGAGGAAAACTGTTAATTAATGTGTGCTTTCACAGAAACTCTTCAATAACTCCTGGGATCTCTTGTGCCACTGGACTGGAAACTATATTTAAAGTGGCATGCATTAACAAAAACACAGTGATGTTTTTCACACAGATGCTCTGGCTGAACATAAAGAACAGAGCCTGAAATTCCCCTGTGTAAGGACATAAATACATTCATGTGTTTCTCAGATCCGACTCTCCAACACAAACATGAAAGATTTCTCTTAAGTTTTGTGGAAAAGGAGATGCTGGGTCATATAAATTATATTTACAGGATTTAACCCCATGTTCACAGACACTTTGATGCATTCTGGTGATCACCCAGTGCCTATCACTGTGTTTACATGCCAGGTTAGTTTTTCTGAGGAATGCTAAGCCTGAGTTACAAAGACCACCTTCATAAGTAATCCTTGGTTTTGGTTTTGTTTTTTTTTTCATCACAATAGATCATGCAAATTGGAGAAGAATGAGAATAAGTGCTGCCAAAGGTTTAAGAAAATTTTGTGGTTAAATAAGGGCATGGAATAAGACCATTAAACTAATTCCAAAGTTTTTTTTAAAAAAATGCATGCAGGCCAAATGGATTGTATTTTAATGTCATTCAACAAACACCAGCTGAAAAGGTTGCCTCGGTATCATATAATGAAATACCTTTCCCAAAACTGTGAGAATATTTAACCTCTATCACTTTTGGGAATTTTAGACAGAAACACTTTTACTGTGAGGAAAGTGATGGGTCACAACAGTCACCCCTCTCCTTTTCTCAACCAGAGCTTTCATTGCTTGGAGCTTTTCCTCAGTGACATCCCATATTATTCCACCTTTGCCATGAGGAACTGTGAGTTAAAAGTAAAGGCAGACAGGTAATGAATACACATGGCAAACAAATTGTTTCCTGTTGAAACTTGTTTGTAATTTAAGAGAAAAATGTAATTTGGATTCTTCAAACTTTTCTCCTCACTCTCCATATTATTGTTCTACTGTATTTTAATGTATAGATTTTTATTATTTTCAAGCAATTTTAATTTTAAAACAGTGTCAGTTCTCAGTTAACCTTTGTAATTTGCTCTATAAACTTGCAGCTTATTTGCAAAACTTGATGCTTTGATTCGTTATTAGTGAGAACACGACAATGTGGAATTAAAATGTAGGAAGACAATTATTTCATATGAAATGTAAGAACTGATTTGAACACTTTCAAGGAGATGGCAGTCATGATAATTCACCCACCTGGAAGAGATTTGAGCCATATCTCAATGCCAGTCAGGGTACCTGGAGCATCTCAAGCATCCTAGTGCATTTATGTTTAACCAGACAACAGCAATCATTAAATTGGGCTTTCAACACATACACATAAAGAGAGAAGTAAAATGTGCTTTGTGCCTTTAGTCAACATCCGCAAAGACAATAAACCATCTTTTCAGCTCTATCGTCTGGTCTTCTCTCAGATGTTTCATATTCTCTTTTGTCTTATTTCAGATATTTGGAAAATAAAATAAAAATATGAAACCTGCAAACATAAAAATGCAATCAGAAAAGCAAAGAATAACAATCCACTCAAACTTTTACACCCTCTTCTGCAGGTTTTCTTCATACTGAGGCAGCTAGATTTTTAAAGACCTACTCTGCAGGCGCTGAAGTGGTCCTTTATCTGCTTTTCCTTTTACCCATCAGCTGAAGAGGCTAAAGATTATTTTACAGCTTTTCCTGATTTCTGGTTGGCAACGTTATCAGCCAGATATATCTGAGTAGCTGTAGATGTGGGTGGTTATTTGCTTTACGGAATCTCATTTGATTAATGTGTCTTTCTTGCGCTTAAAAATACGTGCATTTTATAATCTGCAAACAAGAAAACCTGTATGGCCATCTGCATTTGGTTTTCACCAGCATCCTCAGCTGTTAGATTTCCCATGACGTAGTCTCTGTGTGTGCTTTTACGGAGAGGCACAGAAAGTCCACGCCTTGTGTGGGTGGAGGGCAAACCCTCAGGCATGAAGCCTCCTCTGCATTTCAGCCAGCCTGGACTGAAATACTTTTATGTGGGGCTGACTGCTGAACACACACTGGTGACTAAATGGAATTTTTAAATACGACAGAGCAGGCTGAAGGTAAACAGAGCTTTTAATTGCACATTTCCACACAGCCTTGGGAAGGGCTGTCTCATGCATCAGGAAAGGCGTGTGGAAAACATGCATTTAGCTCTGGCAGAGGGGAGGTCTCACACACCTGCCAGCACAGGGGTGACAGCAGCACTGCACTCTGAACTCAGGGCTCCATCTGCATGCAAACACAAAAAGTTTGCTGAATCTCTTGATCCTTAGGGCTCAAAGCCTATTTTTGCTCCCAGGCAAAAATAGGAGTTAGGAGAATACAGTGAGTCCCAGTGGCAGCTAATGACTTTTCCATAAGTGTTGTTTTCATTGCACCTTACCGACTTGAATAATAATTAAGAAAAAAAAAACAAAAAAACTCAAAACATGCAGTTTCTTCTAGCCCAGCCCCATAAAAACATCACACATTCAGAAAGACAACAAAAAAAGGGCAGGAATTACTTTTTTTGCATATTGAGGGTCAGGGAAATGTTAACGCACGTTTTGTTTTGTCAGTGTGTTTTGGTTTTTTTTTAATTAATAAATCAGGGAAAAGAAGAAAATGCACAAATAAACACAGCTAAAGTTGGCAAAGGTTATTAAAAGTTTATACTCTGTGACAAGGCTTTTAAAACTGTAGACATCTGTGCTTGTCAACCTAAGAGTTTAGGTAGACTTCAGCACTTTTAAGAAATAGGGCTACTTTTATGTGTTTTTGAAAACATAACAACACCCCCCTCCCCAATTAAAAACAATCAAAAAACAGCAAACCCAGACATGATTTATTTAACATTAAAATAACTTAAATAACTAATGTGGTCTTCAGAGGAGACACACATCAAGAGCATTATGATAATGAAGACTTATAAGCTCTGGAAAGGTTGAAGATATTTTCTTAAGATAATTTGCATAAATATTCTATTATCTCTGATCTTCATTAATTCACTTAATGACAATATTGGGATGCGGAAACTCTGACCGAAAAAGTGATTAATAGTTGTACATGAAGGCTCTTTTGACATTGTGGGACAAATATTCTAATTACAGCTTACACTGCCACATAAGATGTATAAAGTAATTTTTCAGATGCATTTGGGTTAGATTCTGCAGTATTTATCTGCTGTGTTTGCATGGATTTTCAAAAATAGAAAAATACGGAACAAATTGATTGTTTGAGTTTCCAGAAATCAATCCTACTAAAACCCTAGAAGAAAGAGCATTTTTTTTAGGCACTGGGTTGAAGTGCTCTTTGTTCATTTAACTCTTTTCTGCAAGTCCTCCTTTTCCAATCCCAAGGTAGCCCAGTATGCATTTGACACAGTGAGCCACACTTAGAGTCCTAATTGCAATTTATATTAATAAAGATTCACAGGAGAAGAGAATAGGCAGATGGGTCCCTTTCTGTCCAGCAGATATATGAAACCCTTTGTTTCTGGGCAGTAGCTTCACTGCAATCCTGCTCTCAGAGAGCTCTTCTGCTCCTCTGCATATCCCAACAGAGCACATCAGCACGTACCACTTTTATTTATGTAGTAAACACTCTCAGCTCCTGTTTACTATAGAACATGAAGGTCTCCCTTTTTTCTGAGCTTGTTGCTCTTTTAAGTCTGGCCCTTGAAGCTCTCTCTCATTTAATTTTGCTTTTTTGTGAAGCATTCCCAGCAATACAACCTCAGTGTGGCTTTTTGATTTGAGTCGGTTCGGCTCTTTGGGTTTGCAGTGCTCTTAATGGCACCTCAAAAAGCCAACACCAAGCCACAAGAGCGCTGCTGGTTTAGACCTAAATGCATAAGGAGATGCCAGGAATTTATATGCCTCCATATGGGTTTGAGATTAAGGTCCCCTGAGAGGAGAACTACAGCAGCTGAAGCCAGCAGTTAAAATCCTCTCTGCTGGATATTCACGAGGCCATTTGCTTGTCCCTGGCAGCACTGAGCAAATAAACACTGGATCCTTCTCAAGACCCATCAGGCAGGAGCTGCTGAACTGTGAATTCCTGACTTCTGCAGGAGCTTGGTGCCACCAACAAAACCAGGCTGGAGGAGGTGGGATCCTCCTTTTCACCACAGTCAAAATTCTCACACAGTGTAAGACAAAGAGAGAAATCTGACTCACAACCCAGGGAATCTGAGCCAGTGTTTCCTGCTTTTCTGTGGAGAGTGGGCTGAAAAGAGCAGAGTTTTGCTCAATTTGTAGCTGAAATTTGGATGGGAGTCAGCATTTTGGTTGTCTAGATGAGTGAATGTTAATTCATCAGCTTAAAAACATACATGTCTGCTGCCTTCACACAAGAAGTTCTTTACAGTGAGGGTGGTGAAACACTGCACAGGTTGCCCAAGAGAAACTGTGGCTGTCCCATTATTCCTGGAAGCATTTAGGGTGAGTTTGGATGGGGCTCTGAGCGACCTTAGCTAGCAGCTGTCTCTGCTTGTGGCAGGAGGAGGTTGGACTGGATGACTCCAAAGGTCCAACTCAAACGGTTCTGTGATTTTATGATCTTTTCTTCTCTTTGTGCAAACAGCAGAACATCTCTCTTCTACTTCATGATCAGAAGAGGACAAAGCTGCCTCCACTTATCCTCCCACCATCTCAGAAAACACAGATGATGCAGCAGTGCTCATCGTATGCCCCAATGCCTCCACAGAACTCACTTGTTAACAATTAAGACTAAACATTTTAACTACCACCTGAAACCCAGCGGCCTGCAACCTCCTGCAGTGGTTTTATGTTGTCTTTAGGTTTTCGTTTTGTCAAACTCATCTGCTCTTCTGCAACTCAGTTATTGGAGATGCCTCCTTTGATTGTCTGTGTATGTTAGCAGAGATAGTAAATGAGTAAATAAAAAATAAATTAAAAAATTAAAATGGAAATAAATGGAAATCAAGATGGAAAGAGTAGAAAAAATCCTCAAGATGAAAAGGGTAGAAGCTCATCAGAAATGTGCAGTGAAAAGCTATATTAGGAAGGCATCTTAGAAAAACCACAAAATTTAAAACCACAAATATTGCAAGATTGATAGCCTGCAGCTGCTGTTGGACACCTCCTGAGCCTCATTGTATTTGTCCTGCTCAAAACCACAGAGTTTTGTATTTCTTGTCCTCCCTTTTGTAGGATGGGTGATCCTTTTTATCAGGAAGTTGCTCCACCTTTTCACTATCCTAACAGAGGCCTCTTTTCCTGTGCCACACACTACTGTGGCCCCTGTTGCACAACATTCAGTTTGGTTTCCCTAGAAAGAAAACCTATTACCATGTTCCAGGATGGTGTTGAGTGTGGCTAGACAAGCATTAAGTGCAGGTATTAAAATTTATACTGAAAAAGCATTTCTGTTGTGTATTGAGCCACTCAGGGGACCAGGTGTCAGAGGTGAGCACTGGCGGGACTACATTTTATTGAATTTGTTTTTTGTCTTCCATCAGCCTAAGAAACAAAGTTTGAGCATAAGAGAAGGGAGGAAGGCTTTTCCATCATTAGCAGCAGCCTGCAAATTTATGCAGCTTTCTTCGAGCACTATTTTTTGGGGCTCAGTGAGATTTACAGGGATGTAGATACTTAAGTTAGGATTGTGAAATGAAGCAGACAGTAAAAACTGCTGGGACTTAAGAAGGAGAATATGTTCCTGCAGCTGCTGCTGATCCAAGAAGCTATCCAGGCACATACTACATAGATTTTGCTTGCTGAATGTCTAGAGGAAAAAGCAGTAATACATCCATGGCATATGTTAACTGCTCTTACATTATACAAGTAACACAATTTTTTCTGCCCTGAAAGCACGTTTTCATCTACCAGGGAATAAATACTAATAGTATGGTGCCTGCTAGAAAGAGCAGCTCCAATCCTCTAAATTAATTTAATTCTCTTGGGATTTACAGAGCATTAGAGGATTTTATTGCTATTGATTTCTTTTTCAACCTGACTTAGAACAAGACCTATAATTTTGAGGTATGATTGTGCTGAGGTGACCCTGCTAAGTGCATCCTTTGGTAGGGGCATAGAGATAGACAGGCTGAAAGCATTGGTGTTGCTCAGCCTGGAGAAAAGAAAGCTCCAGGGAGACCTCAGAGCCCCTTCCAGTGCCTAAAGGGGCACCCTCCTCTACATGGAGAGGGACTTTGGGAAAGGGCCTGGTGTGACAGGACAGGGGAGGAAGGCTTCACATGGCAGAGGGCAGGGTTAGATGGCACAGAGGGAAGAAACTCCTGCCTGGCACAGGGTGCCCAGAGCAGCTGTGGCTGCCCCATCCCTGGAAGCGTCCAAGGTCAGGTGGGACAGGGCTTGGAGCAGCCTGGGATAGTGGAAGGTGTCCCTGCCCATGGCATGGTGTTGGAATGAGATGATCATTAAGGTCCTTTCCAACCCAAAGCATTCCAAGAGTCTGGTAGCTCTCACTGAGGGCAGTGCTGTGGAATCTGAACAGATTGGATCAAGTAAGGAAGGGGTGAGGCTCAGCATGAGCAGATTAAGCCAACCAACATCTCAAAAGAGAGCTCAGGTGAGAGACCAACTGGCCCTGCTTTCTCGGGGTGGCAAGGCAGTGTCATTTGCAACTCAGGAACTGCCTACGGAATGAGCCTTAATAGAGTCAAAGTCCTTTGTCATTTTTCTCTACTTTCTCCTTCCAGTTACTCATTCTAAAATATATGTATTGATTAAGATGAATCTTTGCTGGGGTTATATTAAAGACACCTGTGATCCTTTGTCATATAAGAGGGGAATCAATCCTTCACTAAGCTGTACCCAAAATATGTATGAATTAAGGAAATAATGAAAATATTGGTTTTGTATGAGAGGGAAGGAAACACAATTTCTTGCTCTCTCTTTTCCTCCCACTCACCAATAGATGGTGGCAAAACTCCTTCCTTATCATGGTCAAGGGCTTGGGATTCTATAAAGATGATGTATCATGCTTCTTCCAGCACTTTCGCCGTCAGTCTTGTTTTCTGAATATTGTTAAATCTTTTTCTCTCTAACACCAGTCTCTCTCTCTTTTTCTGGTTTTTCTTAAAAAACGCTGTAAGTTTCAACTTCATTTTAATCTTCTTTGCATATAATACTCTACCTTCATCTTGTTCTCGAGCAAAACAGGGAAAAGGAAGCAGTGATTAATCCCTCCAGGGTTCCCTACCTCTGAAACCTGTGGGGGATTAATCATTTTAACAACTGATGTAGGTATGTGGTAGATGGTTTGCGTCTTTAAAGCAAATCTAAAAGATAAACTGCATCTCAGGCAGGCTACACAGACATGCTTCAGGGATCAGGAACACTAATTCCTTGTGCTAAATACACCAGAAGTCAGGATGGATTATCTGAGTATCTGTGGGCCTCTTAAAAAAGTATCCTTGGATAATAGAGGCCTTCCTTTAAAAGGAAAGCATTTGGAATATGTGGCTTGAGCAGGTGTACATTTTAGAGTACATCAAGATGACACAGCCCTTTTTATTTCTGGAGGAAGTTTTTCACTACAGTGTGGAGAGGGCATTAAAGGATGATGCTGGAATTAACAAGCACCATCTTATACTGTGCTTCAGCTGTGTCAAGCTGTTGTAATTGTAGCATGTGAAAGTTTATTGTGGAAATATTTCACATGAAAATTCTGGCTGGCTTCCTAAAAAAAAAACCCAGACCAACAGGTCTTCAGAAAGTAAGGGTGATCTACAGAGTACATGTGAAATTGTTTTTCCCTCAAACTGACTCCTTTGTCTACAGCACACCACTTGTGAATTGCTGTGCAAAGTTTTGAGCCATCTGTTTGGAATGTACCAATTTTCATGTTTTCACTTAGTCTCTTGTAATCTGTTTCCCTTTGCTTCTAATCTCATTTTAATCTTGCTGAGCCAACACAGTGGAAAATAGCATTTTCACTGTAGCCATATAACAGTTGCTCAGTAAATAATATTTCAAAACAAGTATTTTAATTTATTCTGTAATCTCAGTGTGTGAGCAGATCCCTCCCACATTTTGTCAAACCAAGGAAGCAGAGAACTGAAGACATGTGAATATATGTTCTAGCAGTGGTAGTCAAACACAGAGATTGGAATGGGGTGAAGAAGGACAGAAACAATAATGTCTTGATAAATGTATTACACTGAAATAGTGACACTGTAAATATCACAGAGCCCTCATTCCATACCCTGCCATGGGCAAGCTTCCTCTGTCCCAGACTGCTCCAAGCCCTGTCCAACCTGGCCTTAAACACTTCGAGGGATCCAGATGCAGCCACAGCTTCTCTGGGCAACCTGTGCCAGGGCCTCCCCACATCACAGGAAATAATATCTTCCTAATAACTAATCTAAATTTCTCATCTTTCTGTTTAAAACCACCCCCTATTGTGCTGTCACTTGCCTGTATACAAAGTCACCTGGTTTTTTAAGCCCTCTGTAAGCACCTGAGGCTGCTCTCAGTTTTCCCCAGAGCCTTCTCTTGTGCAGATGAGCATGCCCAGCTCTCCCAGGCTCTCTCCAGAGCTCCAGCCCTGGGAGCATCTTTGTGGCCTCTCCTGGTCCCACCCTAAAAGCCCGAGGTCTTTCTTGTTCCTAGCACTCCCAGCCTAAAGGCTACCTCTGATCAACTTCATGGATGAGAGGCAATCGAGGGTCTGGGATAACTCCTTGCTTTGCTAAAACTTTAAATGAAGCTCTCCCATCACAGCCTCATTGATAAGCTGAAGGAGCACGAGCCGGCCAGAGCCTGTGATGAGCTGACAATTGTCCAGACTTCTGGTCTCATCGAGTGCTGATCAATGGCTCCATGACTGTTTGGCAGCTGGTAACAAGTGGAGCATGACAGACATCAATACTTGCGCCAATACTGCTCAATATCCTCATCAGATGCCTAAATGTTCAGGATGTGATTCCTCAGCAAATTTCTGGGTGATTCAGAGGGACAGGGAGATGGTAAATCAGCAGCAGATCTTCCTTTCGGCGAGACCTTGCTGAAATTAAAGATTGGATCATTAGAGAGACCTGGAAGTTCAGCAAGAAAAAGTGCAAAGAGCTGCTTCAGGACAGAACAGACCTACCTGTGGAATTAATGTGGGCTAGAGACAAACTGGGAGCTCTGCTGGAAAGGACCTGGAGTAACAGTGGGTGACAACTCACACCCGCAGCCCACTGCACGTTTTTATGGTGAATGAGGCGAAACACACACTGGGCTGCACTAGGAAAAGCACAGCCATGAGATCAAGGGAAGGGATGACCCCATTTTGCTTAGTGCCAGTGAGAAGATCAGTTCTCAGCACATAGTAAAAATAAAATACAGGTTTGGCTAAATTAGGAGGTGGGCACCCCCACAAACATCTTTTTTGAACCTCTGGCCGCTGTGCTTTTGAGTAATCTGCTCTCTTGTCCCCTTAATAACATTTACAGGATGAGTGAGTGGGCGTCTGGCTTGTCTCAGTGTCTTGCTACTGGAAGTTTATGCAGGGGAAAAAAGGTCAATGTATTCAACTCTGAATTGTAGCAGTGGAAAGGGAAAAAAAAAAAAAAAAAAAGGAAGGGATTTTCTTGCATTGCTGGATTTACATATGTCCTTGGGGAACAGACATCCATGTGCCAACTGCAGGGCTGTCTGCTGAAACCAGCTAGCTTTGCCTGCTAATACACAGCTTGCTCAGAGGAGAAGGTCAAGGCAACTTGTATTAATTACAGCTTATATTAATTGCATATCTGACGTTGCACAGTGGCCATCCAAAAGCACCTGTCCATAGCAAAGGTTGGAGTTTGTAAAAATGAAACTATTTCAGGCAAAGGCAGTTATAATAAATACCATTTGAGTTAATGTTGATGAGTCATTAATGAGATATACTGTCAGTACTGCTACTACTTTTGGTTTGTTTAGCCTTCTAAGAACAGTTTATCTGAGAATCTCAGATTAAAGTCGTTAATCACTTAGACTTCACAGAAGCTCTTATAATTTTCTTTTGTTTAAAATTGAAACTTACTGAAGGTTAGATTGGAGGCAGAACTAGAAAAATCATGTATAATCCTCACTTCGGTACTTCTCATGGATCAGTGGAACATACTCTTGCCCCCAGGATTGGTAACCATCCTCGTTTCTGTAGTTTTAGCTGTGTTTTGGCCACCATGGAGCAACAGAGAAGATCCAGGGGAACAAATCCCAACCACAACAGTTTCCCACAAATACGCAAAACCAGATCACTGAAAGAAAAAAAAACCCAAAACAACAAAATAAAAAAACAGAAATGAATATGAGTCATTTGAGTCTCATTTACTTCATGCTGGTTCTACAATTAATATGAAACCTAAATTAAAAACAAACAAAGACTTTTCCTTGGGGTTGGCTGGATCCTGCTTTTGTTAGGAAATTTTTTCTCTTAGACCCTGATGAAGGAAACAAATATATTAAGGATTGCATATTAATGCTAGTCACTAAGCTATGCTAAAACATTACCTATAACATGATTATATTTAATTGTTCCTCTCCCTTATAAATGCAGTAAAACTAACTTTGCAATCATGTTGTATAATTATTTTTGTAATACAGAAAGCTTTACATATGTAAATAGAAAGATTTACATATAAAATTAAAGATGTAATTTTCATTGTAAATGAAAAAGTATTTTTAAACAAGCTAGAAAAACACCACACAGAATGACTGAAAGCTTAATGAAATAATATGAATTTTATGCAAATTAATTTACTCAGTTTCCAAAATTCAGTATAATATGACCTCTGATATATCATTGGACCCAGACTTTCATTCTGGACAGTGAGAATAGGAATCTGTAACTGGTTTTTGGCTGGAACCATTTAATGTGAAGATAAGCAATCACCTTCAGATTTTTTTTCTGACTGTTAAATCTTTATGCTTTAATCTTAGCTTGATATTATTCTGCCTTTTTCTCACAATGGGATTGTCTGGGATATTTTCAGCAAGGCAGTTTAAGGTGGCAGTTCTGTCGATACAGAAGTAGGTCAGAAGCTCTGATGGAACAAATCCTAAAGTCCTGTCTTCCTTTTTTTCCAATAAGGTGAAATGCAATTTAAAAATTCCTTGGACTTTTAATAGGAATACAATATTTCAATAACTTCCTGCTCAGGAATGTGTTCTGACATCCATGCTTTGCTACAGAATATGGTAGCTGTGACAACTCTCGCTCTGTGTGCCTGAGATATACTCAATATCTACTTTCAGCTATGAGATTTTGTCATCTTTGTCCTGGTTAAACCCCACCCTAGAAAAACAGAGCTCAAATTTTCTTCACATAAAGGAATTTACCCTAGTAGGAACCATCTCTTCTTAAGTGACTGAAAAGTCAACTATTTATTTCAAAAGCATTATTTTGGCTTTTGTTGCAGAGAATATAGAATAGCAAGAGACTGTAAGGAGTGACTTTTCTTATGTCTTTCTTGTCTCTAGCAGTATGAGCCTGGACAAGCAGTGTAGGAAAAAACCACACAGCTGTAGATGGATCTGGCTACCTGAACTGAGCCAGGTGTTAATTCAACCTTGGGTATTTCCTGATGGAAGATAGTAGAAATCTCCTCATCTCTTAAAAGGTCATACTGCAGGGTTTGCTTTCCTTTGCTCTCAAATTTTTTCCTTCTAAGGTCTGTTTAATTGAATTTAAGCTTCAAGGACAAAGCCAGTGGCAGGGAAAAAGCACAGTGTCTGTACCTGTAGGATCATTGCATCATACAGTAAATGCAGTCCGGTTATTTTACCCACTTACTTTACTTCTCCATCTGAATTAAAGAAGTACACACTGCTGGAAATTAATAAGCTAATGGCAGGCTACCAATTAAAAGCTGATAAATGTTGTTTGCTCTGTTCAGTGTATCACATGGTCATTTTATCTGAAATTATTGATAGTTACCAAGGCCTTGACAAGATACGTTTTTTTATTCATCTAACATGCTGTCGCTGTTGCTACATTTCGATTAAGCACAGGATGTTCTCCCACCTTGCAAAAAAGTCTTTCTGCAAAAATTGGGACCAATAATTTTTATAAATGAGGTTACCAGACAAATCTGGCCAATGCCTGATCATCTCATTACAATAATTGCCTGAAAGATACGGTGCAGATAAATCATCCCTTTGTTCCATCACTAATAAAATGTGTGCCCTGGTTGTTGACTGTGAAGGAACCAGAATCTTTCCCTGTTTCCTTATTTCCTTCATTTGGACAGGAGACAAGAGGGATGTTCCTCCTCTGCCATTGCATAATCAGTAGAATGGTCATGTTGATATTACTGTTTTTCACCTAGATTACTAGAATATTTTCTGAACCCTTTCCCCTCTCCTGCATCCTCATGGCTCACTAGCAAACTGTCATTACAAGTGAGAAGGGCACAGGAAGATAGTAAGACAAACAAAAATTTCTAGGCTCAATGAATGGGTTAACTTCCATGGTTTCAAGTTGTTTAATCTGTCATTTTCTCTCCTTCATTCTGATCCCACAGAAAGATAGAAAAGCAGGCCAGGGAGCAGACTCCATCAATGAAATCAAATTCCAGACAGAGAAATACTGTAATGCACTTAAGCATATTCTGCACAAATATGAGCTGAGGAGATGAGCAGGAGGCGTGAGTAACATGACCTAAATCTATAATGAAAGCCTGCACATCTACAATGCTAAAAGCTTTCAGTGAGTATGACATGAGTTCTAGGGCAATGGATGACATCATTTCTCTGCACTGTGTTTTAGTAAGGCTTGATAAGTTTCCATTAAATGGAAGAAAATTACTGCATCGTGTTCCATCCTGGCAGCTACTGATTTAAAAGAGCAGCCTGCAAATCAATCAAAATGTTAAGTTAAATGCATACACAGGCAAGTTCTGTGATGAGGAACATAAAGTGTGATTTGGGAGGTTTGAAACCCTAATTTTTAAGTATAAGAAGAGATTACAATCACTCTTATGTTTATGTGGTTTCTTTGGTTACAGAAAACATTACAAGTCATATTAATTGACTTAATTCTATGCCAGTTTGCAACAACTACAGGTTATCAAGAAGACCCAGAGGATGTATTTTTTTTCCTCTCCCTTGTTATCTAGAGCTGGCTGGTTTGTCTTGCATGTCATTTGAGAGTGGTGGAGCAGTACAGTTCTTCTGTTCATTATTTGAGACAGGACACTGCTACTTTTGCACTGGCTCTCTGCATGTCTGAGATCTGAAATAATAGATTTTATTCTGTGCTTGCAGCAGGACTGAGTGCTGGGAATGTGTGTCTTTGCATCAGGCATTTGAGTTCAAATTAGAACCCCATCTATCTCAGTTAAGTTTGTGTGTCAGAAATGCTGATATTTCTACCTTATGTCAGTTTCTTTGAAGTATCAGTGAATAAGGAACGGAGTACATGTGAGTAATGGAGAACTATATGGGAAGCGCCATGAATTTTATTGTGACTGTTCCGGAATTAACACAAAACATTTACAGAGCTGCAGATAAGCCTGAAGAGTCAGATAAAGCTCGAAACAAACACAGAGAGCAAGATTCAATTAGCAGTAATTTGGAGTAGAAACTAATCTACAGTTGTTACCATTAAAGTCTGGAGTGAAATAGCGAGGATCCATTTAGCTTTTCTGAATTATAACCTGCAAAGTCAATAGATGTTTATTATCCTAGGGAGAACAGGCTTGTTATCAGTCCCTTTTCTTGACTCCTAATGGAGCCAGCTGTTTATTTTGGATAATGGTGCACTTCACAGCACATCCCAAACTTCATGCTGAGATGCAGTTACTCCAATCATGTGTTCCCTTGCTCAGCCAAGAGCTCAGTTTGTTTGGATGTGCTGAATGATTTCACACACAGCCTCAGAAACCAGAAGCCAGTAGGTGATAAATCAGTTCTTTTTCAAACTTTACAACTGTCAAAGTAACAGGTTGTGAGGGTGTTTTTGTGTTGTATTTTTTATCTTGGAGAGAAAAGAGTACACAATTTGAGTGAAGCATGGGTATGCTGAACATAAAGAGATAAGCTTTTCAGCAAGGGGATTTTCTAATTAGTTGTCCTACATCCACTTGTATTATCATACATCCCTATTAAAAGGGATATGCAAGATAGCTTATCAGGTTACCCTCTAGACAACTTTCTTACATGATAAACCAGGAACTCCAGAGACCTGCTTAAAAAATAGGGTAAATTTTGACACTTCATCTAAAGACAGACAGTCACAGCTCCCTTATTCCCAGAGGGGAACCTGAAATCCTCTGTGAAAGGTCCCTGTGGGGTCTGCAGTGTACATCTGATGTCTCAGCAGCACTCACATCATTCTGGACCAGCTCCCACTCCGCAGTTTCATAATGCTCCCTCAGAAAACAGGGACAAGAGGGGTTGAACTGAATCTGAGATGCTTTTCTTTGTGCAACAACAAAGGAAAACAGCTCTTTTCATAAAAAATGAAATTTCAAAAAACAGGCATGCATGTTGTTGCTGTTACACTATTGAGAAGGATTGTTCTTAAAGGTGAAGGAAAATTGTACTTTCCCAAAACTTTTGGTGTTTTTTTTTCTTTTTTTTTTTTTTTGGGGAGATAAATGAGTATTCAGAATACACATTACAGGTATAGTTTCAAGTTTTTCTCCCTTCTCCACAGACTATTTGCTAATCTTAGGGAAAATATTACTTTGAAAACTCTTTTTCATTAACCTTACTTTAAAAACTGCCAGTGCACAAGAGGAGCTAACAAGTGGAGATATAAGAGATAACATCATGTTAAGGCTCTCATGACAGAAGAAGTAATCTTGTGTTCAAATTTCTCTCCCAAATCTCTTTCTACATTTTACCTGATTCAGCAGCAGAATCAGTAATGTAAATAGGAGCCAGTGAAATGAAGAAATTCCCTACTGGAAGTTCTTGCCTGGTTCAAAACTTACCTAAATTAAGACAAGATTCGGGAAGAGCTTGAAAGACTCATTTGGTTTCACCTCAGCTGATCATGTAGAATTTTTAATTCAAAACTCTTAAGCAAATAGAATTGTTTTTGCAGATTAGTTGGTTAGCTCATATTGTTAAGTATATTTCTGAAAAATAGAGTAAGACATCCAAGATAAATACTGGAGTTAAAGCAAAAGAGAAAAATATATAAACAAAATTGGGTTAAACAAATGGCTTCTCTATGTCATTTAATTTATTAAAAATGTTATTATTACAAAATTTTATTTCATTTTATTGAATAACATATTCAAACCAAAATAAGATTTGCTCCACCAACAGAAAGTGTTCTGAAATATCAAGTATTACAATTTTTAACTAGGGTGTATCAAGTATTACAATTTCTAACTAGGGTAAATGGAGTTGTCTAAACCACCATAATTTTTTTTGCAAGAACCTCTAACCAAGGGCAAAAATAGCAACATATTACAACATTCAAATGCATTCAAAAGTATAAATTCACTTCCTTATAATTTTTCTAAAGCAACCAAAGGATTCAGAATACTTCCATGCTTGTGCAAGATCTACTTTGAATTTACAGTTTGAGCAGATAAAAATATTCAGCGTGAAAATTCTTGAAGTAGGTCCTTGCTGTCTGTTAGAAAGGATTGAAATAATTTATAAAAATATTCTTGTGTCAATGTCTTTCAGTATAAGGGGGGAATCTTAATCTCTTCTAGACCTTTTGACCTCTTCAGTCCTCTAAGAGGTAATTGTAGAGCTAAGAGAGCTTAAAACTTCTTTTGAGTGAGATATCTAGCACAGAAACATCTTATTCAGAGCTGATCTGAAAATCTTGGAGTTTACCTAAAAATCTATGTGTTTTTCTATGAATTACAGTGTCAGTGATGTTGTTGGCTCTATGCTAGGGCCTGGTTTGCAAAGACTCAGAGTTCATGGATTGAAGATTAGAAAGCTTTTATTTATAGATAGATATATATATATATAGATATTATTAAAAAAGGAGATTGAGAGAGAACAGTTTCCCTCTAGCAGGTTCAGCTGCTGGGATTGTCTCTGTGTCTGTGTTTAGTACTAGAAAGGAATTTACAACAAGAACAGAGAGGAGGTTTTCTATTGGTTAAGGTAAACATCTTACTGTAAACATTTTTCATATTTACATTTTTTTCTCCTGGGAAGTTACAGAAAGTTCTTTTTAGAAATGGAGTTAACTGTTAGAATTCAAGACAAGTTAAAAAACAAATTGTTTTCTCCAGCTTGTTGCTGTGTTTTCTTTGAGATCTACTAAAGGGTTAACTACTACCTGACAGTAACTGCTGTTCCTCTTGAAGCTCGGATAATAGAAACTATTCTCTTGTGGATTCTGACATATTTGGGTCCAACTCTGTTTACAAGCCTTAAGCATCAGTATGGGAATGCCAGAAAGGGAAGATGTTGCCTCATGTGTTTTCTAAGAGGTTTCAACAGGCCAGAGGTACCACCTTCGTTGTTTCTTCCCTGTGAGGGTGGTGAGCCCCTGGCCCAGGGTGCCCACAGAAGCTGTGGCTGCCCCTGGACCCCTGGAAGTGTTCCAGGCCAGCTTGGATGGGGATTGGAGCAGCCTGGGATAGTGGAAGGTGTCCCTGCCCATGGCAGGGGGTGGAACTGGATGAGATTTTGGGTGCCTTCCTCTATTCTGCAGTTCTGTGATTCTTCACAAGCCACAAAATCCAGAATTAAAGTGCTTGTAAACAGCATGATTGGGAGGTGGAGCATTGATATATATGATATATCAACTATATTGATATAGTTGAAAAATGTGAAGTTAGGAAAAGCTCTGTGGTGTCATGCCTGATCTAGATAAAAACGCTGCTGCTGCTGTCTGGACAGGGATTGACCACCCCGTGGATTGGATACCTCAAGTCAACACTGCTCTGTGCTACGATCCCAACACATTAATTGTTTTTAATGAAAGATTTTCATGAGTGTCAGTGCAACACCTGTAACTTCAGCATGGTTCTTCACTCTCTGTTTGCTGCACTTTTACTGTCTGGTGGGCAAGCAGGAGGTCCAGCTGGCTTCACAACAAACCTACCATGTGCTGGCACTTCCTCTCCTTTCTGGCCTGAGACCAAAGATGTGAGGATGGTGTGTCCTGTTTTAATAAGTCTTTGAACTTTCTGATACATTTCAGCACAGAAGAGTGAGAGTTTTAAAAACAGTACCAGTATACTTGGCATGCACTTTCACAAACACCTTCTCACCAACCATTTCTTACAATGAAACAGATTCTAGGGGTCTTCTAGTTGAATAAATATCCTCACTTAAGCTTGGTGCTCTCAATTTCTAATAGATTCTGGTCAAAAATGTTGTGATGATCATCTTTTGTTGATGAAAATGGCATTTCCAGTAAGAATCATTTCAGCATTATGATATAAATATAATAAATGAAGTTTGAGCTATCGTGGTAAACTCTCAAAGTATGATTTTTCATGAGGATAGAGGAATGACTTCAATTTCATTCTGACTGTATTATACGACTTGGCCATCGACCATCACATCAACTTCACATTGGTTTTCCAAGACATCATTCATTTAAAGGGAAAGCCCAGCTGCACACCTTAAACACACACACAAAAAAAAGAAAACCAAAACCAAAATAACATTAAAAAAAAAAAAAAAAAAAAAAGAAAAGGAAAGGAAAGCATTTTTCTATTGCCTTTCCACAATAAAATGCATTCACAAATCACCTAGATTGCTGGATATAACATGACAACTCACGTTAGACTTCACTGTATGAAAAAGGGACTGTTTTGAAAATATGCTGCATCAAATCCCTGGGCTATGAAACGTGTGCAACATCTACAGGGAGTTCACTTTATGTTTAATGACTGCTATCTACTGTGTTTGACTGGTATCAAACACCCTGCTTTGGGCAGGTGGCTCTGAACTCCGTGTGCATCCCATTACTGAAGGACTGGCTAAACATCATGAAGAGACGCAAAATAAAGGAAAAAAAAAAAACTTTTTGACTATGCAGTAACTATGTGTTGGGTTTTTTTTGAGATAGTCTGTAGATATGGATTATTCTACTCAATCATATGCAAGGATTTCAGAAGAGAAAAAGCTGCAGAGTATTTGGTGTCATTCTGCCCTTAAATCTTAAAGAAAGATTGGCAGAGGGGTGCAGCTACTCCTCAGTGTTGAACTTATGATATATATATGCACTGGGAGTGATCTTCTGTTGCTCAAATTATTTTGCCTGCATGTTGTTATGATATGTGTCCCTGCCCATGGCAGAGGTGTTGGAACTAGACAACCTTTAAGGTCCCTTTCAAGATAAACCATTCCATGATTCTACAATTTTATGATAACTTAGCGTCCTAAATATGCTGTTACACAAAAAATTTCTGGCCCAAAATCAAACCATATGTTCATTGTGTAACCCTGTATTTCAAAGGTTATCAAAAACCTTGAAAAACACCTTTAAAAAAACCCATTAAAATGTTTTGTGAAGTGAAATCACTCCAAACATTATTAACACTTACAATATCAGCTGCCTTTAAAAATGCCTGTCTTCAAGTCTGCTTAGAGACCTGTACCAATTTTTTTTTTCAGAAATAGGAGTCTGTGGAAAGCATCAAAATTTCCACACTTGACCAGGTGAGAAGCTGCTTCTACAACAAAGCTGACATTAGGGAGCTGATCACTGGCCAGAAAGCAAGCTGTGGAACAGTGTTTGGAAATTTATTTTCTTCTAACAGCTTTGCCTTTGATTGTGCACATCCACTGACACCTTTGAGTGTATTTCTCAGATGCTACAGACAAGGTAGAAAATAAATGGGCCTGCAATATTTCTTTAAAACAGCATGTATGAATATAAGCATGAAGCAGTACCATAAACATGCCTCTTGCTATCCTCCCTGCTCAAGATAATTATTCAGAGACAGTTCCATATTTATGAGAAACACTATAATTTGTTTTTCCTCTCATTTCACAGGATCATAGAATGGTTTGTGCTGGAAGAGATGATAAAGACCACCCAGTTTCAATCCCTCTGTCATGGGCAGGGTAACTGCCACTGTGTCAGCACTCAGAGTCCCATCCCACCTGGTCTTGAGCAATTCCAGGGATTCAGAGTCCACAACCTCTCTGGGCAACATTTCTTGCTCTAAGAACTACCCCAGCTATGAAAAGGGGCTTTTCTCTCTCTTTTAGAGGCACAAACAAGTCTTCATATTTATTTGCCACATCTTCACTAGGCTACACAACCAACTGAGGTGGTGTATTTGTATGCATTCAGCATGATGTCACAAAAACCCATGCAAGGAGATATAGAGGGAAAAACAAAGAAATTATCTGTGCAGTGGCTTCTGCCTATAGATGAAAATCACTGTCTAGACACCAGGAGCAATGTCACTCTTAATTAGAGCCTAGACTTCTCCTTACTCTTCCACGTGGCACAAGACCTCTCTTGCCTCGGAGCTTCTGCCTTATCACACCTGCAGCTTTGAGAGCTTTGTCTCCTTCAACCCAAACCTGTGGGCAGCCCAATTTTCCCTCAGTGAGAAGGGAAGCCTGTGTGCCCCACAAAACTGAGTTGCAGGGTGAGCGTGGGCTGTGGCTGGTCATTCCAGGCAGATCGAAAGTGCTCTCAGGGGAATTCTTTCAGGATCAAAACGAATATATTATTGTCCAATTATGGGAAACAGATGGGTCAGAAACAACCATCAAGTTTATTTCCCGACACGATTTTAAGCAGATATGTGTGGACTGCTTCCACATTTCTCCATAATTGCTAATGTGAGTTGGGTTTTTTCCTCAAAAAATAAAATCCAGATGCTCTGAAATGTGGGATTTTATTATGCATGAGCAATAGAAGCTCAATGCAACTTTTGAAACAAAGAATCACAAAAATGGGAATATATAACCTAGCATTAATAATTGTTTCCTTAGTATTTGCATATTTTCCCCAAAGCAATTTACTATATTTATTTCTTGTAAATTCAAATTTTAAAATGCTCATGAATATTTATTTCCTTTTTTTATCTATTGTCACAATTTACTTGAGTTATTTTTTTTCTACGAACAGATAACTTGGCATTTCATTTTAGATTTTAACGCCATGTAAAAACAAGCTATAACTCCTAAGGAATATACTATATCATAGAAGGAAGAGAAAAATAACGAAGTTAAATGAAAAAAAAAAATCATTAGAAATCTGGAAGTGGTGGTATGCAAAGATCAATCAGTTTTGAATGGGTTTAGTCTTAGATTTGTCCATTTTCTGGACACAAATAATGGAAATTTGAGAAACTGAAAGAGTTGGCCCCTGTATGGGATGCTCAGCTGGTGTACTGGGAGCTATGGTCAGGTTCCACTTGCTGGGAACATTCAGAGGGGTAGGAAAGAAAAGTGAGCTGAATGAGAGTTCTAACGTCACCTGGAGCAAAAAATTTCATTCAACAATACTAAACAATTCCTGCAGCATCCCATAAGTGTGCCATATTTGTGCAGTCATTTCATAAAATATTATAGCTACGTTGAAAGGACTTGCAAATAAGAATGGAGAATTAGATATCTATCCAGCCCTTTCCCTTTTGAAGGATAAGAAGAGGGTTCCCAAGCTTGCACAGCTCTGAGAACACCCTTTCACCATGCTCTGTCACCAACCCAATAATGTTTTCCCTGTTGTTAAAGTCATTCCTTATTTGCGGGAGGACACACATAGAGATGAAGCAAATATGAAAAAATCTTGGTTCTCTTGAATTATCAGTCCTGTTGCAGCAATCCCAGATTGCTGTTAATGTTGGAAAAGGAGGTAACAATTTATGACCGCTGTTGTTAAGTAAGGAATTTCCTAAACCTACAGCTGAGTCAGCAACCAAACTATTCCAGTTCTCCAGGCAACTTAAAGAAACCTCTCCTGAAGTTTGCCACAGCAGTGTTGTCAGGCAGAAATGGGATTGAACCCATTGTCTTTGTTCAGCCTTTGAAGTAAAAGAGTCCTCGGGTGTCTGGAGTTTCTGCAGATTTTGTAAACTGACATGTAAGCCATGATGCACTCACAGGTAATAAACACACAGGAACAAAGATCAGGTTTAAATAAAGGAGACAGAATGATGACAAAGTGAGACTCTACACAATTGTACAGCTTTCTAAAAATTAGTATGAGATGAAACGGTAATTCTTAAGATGGAAACTGTCCCTTTGACTGGCAATGATTAGGAGAGAGTAGATACTCAAACCCAGCAAAAGGTGGAAAACATAAACTCCCTTTCCCATCCCCCTGTATGTATTTATCTTTCTCCATCCTTTCCCTCCTCTTCCCCTGGGAAATAAGACCTTTCTTCCATCAGCCACGTGAAGCGTTACACTGACTTCGAGCTAAGAGGAATAAAGATATAGGAAAATGGAATGAACAGAAGGAAACAAGGGATAAGCTTTGGGGTGAAACACTGACTCCTAGACCTCCTTATTTTTCACCTTCCTCTGTAATTAGCTAACGTGTCTAGCTAAAGCAGAAACCTGTGCAACACAACATAGACAGAGGTCTATGCTCAGTCAAGTGAATCCTCTCATGGCAAACCATAGGGCTTAAATGTCAGCAAAACACAACATCTGAGAAGGAAAAAACACAGCTTGCTGACATTTACGGTCTTGCTTTTTAAAAATCGTAGCCATCCTTTTCAATTATAAGGAATCTCATTTTTGTTTGCCAGCTATAACAACTGCACGAAAAATTGACACCTGACATAGATCTTGCCTGAGCTGTTTGACTGGACAACTCCACTGACAGCTGAGAAGGTTCAGACTGGTTTGTGACTTGAAAAATAGAACAAAACATCCAGGTAAGTGGTAGGAGCCTGAATGCAACCTGAAGGAGCCTGAGTGGTCAGACATCTTCACATTCAATATCCAAACAATTCCTATTCAGAAAATATTAAGACCAAAAAAAAAAAAAAAGAATATTCTGTTCAACTACAGTCTCAAATTTAAAGCACCTAGGGTTTTTTTTTTTGTTTGGTTTTGGTTTTTTTTAATTTTTTGGTGATTTGTTTTATTTTGTGCTTACTCCAGAGAATATTCAGAGATCTTAATTAAGTCAAAGAAGAAGGTAGAAGAGGTGAACTGATGGCTTGAGCACTAGCCTTAGCAGTGCACATCAGTTAACAATTAGCACAATTTTGGCCTGTTTCAATTAGCACTCTTCTGGAGAATCCCAAACATGATCAGGGACTAGAGTGAGACAGGTTCTGTTTACAGCGAGCAATGTGAACTATATTTTCCATGCTTTCCCCAAAAGCATCCTAGTTTACTTTGTACCTCCTCAACCTTTACATTAGTCACTTATTGAAATCAAAATGGGTTTTTTTCCTTAAAAAAAAAAAAGATTCAAAAAGGAACACATGCTTTATCTGAAAGTGCACCTTGGGAAACCCCCAAAAATTTCTGAGCTCATAGCTCTGGATGATGCATCCAAGAAGCAGCAAGCAGGTAGTTTTTGAATATTATTCCTCTTAATTAAAAAATTACATTATTTTCATTTTTTAATCTTTTCTGTTGTTAGTCACTCTCTGTTTAATTTTCAGATTTCTAGTAGTCGTAGTCAATGTCCTGATTTCCAAGAAGTGACATCTGGGTCCACCTAGTCAGCTGTCTGAAAAATTTTGAATTTTTGATCTCTGTAGCTTTAACTGGTCATTCTGATTACAAAAACATTCATTTTATGGACTAAATAAACCACTTCTTCTATGTCATTTTGTTAAACTAACATTATCATCCTTTTCATAAATCAAGTATCTTGATGATACCATTTGGAGGAAGTCTCCTTTTGAACTTTTTTAAAATTATAAATGTATTGTTCCTTTGTCCAACTCCAATTGCCGGGCAATAGTTGCCATGCAATGCAGTATTTAGGCACTAAAATAAGTAAGAAAACCCTATACTTCCTTATTGATTGCCTGATCATACGGGAGACACAGAAGGAGGGTCAGAGTTTCAGCATGATCAAAGAGTAAACTGTTGAGCTTATTGGCCAATCAGGCCAACAGAGCAAATATTTGGGTGCAATAAAAACACCTTTTATTCAGGTGCCAGAAATAATAATAATGATGTGAATAAGATAAATTACGTGATGATAGTTGGTGTAGACTTAGAAATACAGGTAGCTCTCTGGTGTGTAAAAGCAGTCATATCCACACTGCACAGCACAACATTTAAAAGAGTTGAAGCAATGCTGTCACCCTGTTCCTGCCTTTAACAGGTGGGGGCCCTTAATGACCTCCAGCATATACAGTCATGGTGGGTATTAATAAGCTCTAGCCACCTTTTGGAAAGGAGATACCATTTCTCACCAGAGCAAGTATATAATGTGTGCAGAAAATAGCTCAGACACTATGCATCTTCATAAAAGGGTTGGGGAATCTTAAAAGCCAGCGATTTGTTTTCTTGAGTAATAATGCCAGATTTTTTCCATAATTACTAATCAGTCATAGAATCATAGAATTGTTTGGGTTGAAGAAACCTTCAAGATCATCTTTTTCCACCCCCTGCCATGGGCAGGGACACCTTCCACTATCCCAGGCTGCTCCAAGCCCTGTCCAACCTGGCTTTGAACACTTCCAGGGATGGAGAAGTCACAGCTTCTACAGGCACCCTGTGCCAGAGCCTCACCATCCTCACAGCCAAGAACTTCCTTCTAATATCAAATTTAAATATCCTCTCATTTAGTCTGAATCCATTCCACGTCTCTATCTTGTAGGTGCTCAGCACTTTGGTGTCCTTCAAGGTCTCTCATTTTACTGCTGGTACAAATAACAATACAAATTAGATACAGAGTTTAAGCCATATCTGAAATGTTGAATTTTTATTTAGTGGGACAAAGTTTTTTATCCTGAATGCTTGAAATATTTCCTGAATTTTGTTCCCTGCCATAGCCCAGAGTTCTAGTAAAGCAGTCAAATTGGGGTTCCACAAGACCAAGTACCAGGTCCTACACTTTGGCCACCTCTCAGAGGTCTCTTCAGCCTAATTGATTCTCTGATTCTGTGAACACTCTAGACTCCACACAGGACCTTTCCAGATCTAGCATTTAAAAGTTATAAAGAGCAAAAGAATGCCAAAGCCCTCTACAGTCAAGTTTATTACGATGTTTCATGCTCACCTTTTATTTCTATTCAGACTTCCAGTTTGTTATTAATAATATTATGTCTTGCAACATATCATGAGTCCTCTATGTTTCAGTGAATGCTGGTCTCAAAAAACTGTGCTCAAGCAATTTGGGATTTTCACTCACACACCACAGATAAGTATCTGATTTTTCAGGGTTCCTGTCCAGATGCCAGTAGATTCCTGATAGCATCTAAATTTCTAGAAAGGCCTTACTGTGCAGTCCCTCTCCAGACAGCAGAAAAAGCATGGGAGCTGGAAAACACAGCTCAGGTGAAGACATCAGCATCGGAAGACTCAGACAAGATTAAGGAACAATGACCTTCCTTCAATGTACAGTGAATATCTTCTAAGCACAAGGATGTTTTGAGGATGAAAACATGGAGAAAACTGCCTCACACAAAGGTCAGGCAAGAAGGTGAAATACTTCTGTGTCTGTAGCCCTGGATGTGTATTCTTTACACCATCTTTCCCTGAAATTCCTTAGTCTGCAGGACATGGCAGAGAATCAAGAATAATTCGTATAACTTTGAGTAGCGTTGTAGACCATGGAAATGTCATTCTTATCCATGTCTTTCAATGTTAGGGATGAGGTCATTTCATATATCTATTTACTTTATTTCCCAAATCCAATAACTTAGTGTGAAGGGCTTCAAAGCACAAGATAAATGTGTCTGGGCCACAGAACTAATCATGTCAACTGGAAAATAACTGTATCTGCATCATTACCACTTAATGTGTTGGGTAACTCTGAGTGCACTGGAAAGATAATAAAGAGGTGTCAGTATTATTCATACATTTTAATTGCTTCCATTAGCATTTCTTTTTTTGTTGTTGTTCCTGAGGGCAAAATATTATCACTTCATTGATTATACAGTGGATACAGGAGAAATAATAGTACAGAATCAAATATTCTTTTAACCACCCATTGCCATCACATAGATATAAGCAAAAGTATAACTTGGCAATAAAACCTATTTACTGTTAAAATTAAAATTGCTTTTAACATTTTTATGGCATGCAAACAATTAAAATAATTCTATCAGGTAGCAGCTGTTCTTTCACACTTGTGGAAAAAAAATGAAGAAAAAAAGACTGTAGGAAAAAGTAAAGTCAGGTAACTTCTTGTTCCAAGAAATGCCATCCAAAGTGTGGGTTCTCTGTAAGGGGGTAGCTATAACAATAAAGGAAGTAGGGATAATATAATGAGAGTTCAACTTGATGATCCTTATGCATGCTTTCCAACTTGAGATTTTTTATGATTCTGGGAAATAATTAACTCGGTTTTGTAATGTATGTATTTTTTCCTAGAAAAATAAATATTGTAGTATCACCCAGATGGCATCTGGGATTAAGTTATTAAGTAAAGTAACATCTAGATTCTCAGCTGCTATGGTACCATGCCACCAGTCTCTTATTTGTTATTTTGTTGTGTCTGGTGGCATTGCTACTCTCAAGATACAAATCTGGCTCCTAAGAATTCTAGCACAAGGCAGAGGGTGAAGCCACAGTCCCATTTCCTGACCCCTCTTGTCTGCCAGTGGACACAACAAAACCCCTCCAGGAGCAGGATAAACACCAACAACCCTGACACTTTAATGAAAACAAAGGGCACACTGACTGATTCAAGCAGCCTTTTCCTACTGAAGGACATCCATGAGCATTTATTTTAATTGAGATGATAAAATACAGTGAGAATGAGCAGGGTGCTGGAAAAATTAAATACTATTACTGTATAATGCTTAGAGAAATGGCAACTTATAGAATCCTAGAATCCTAGTATGATTTATGTTGGAAGAAACTTTAAAAATCATCTGGTTCCAACACCTTGCCATGGGCAGGGACACCTTCCACTAGAACAGGTTGCTCGATGTTCCATCCAACATAGCCTTGAATTATTTAACCTGCTTTTAGTGATTTTACCTGCTACTTGAAAACATGAAAATTAATAAACACATGCCGAATACTTTTAGAACAAAAGTGACGGTGCAACTCTAGATCTTTCCGGTGCTCCTTAATTTATTTTTCCTTATATGCCTAGGAAGGAACCCAACACATAAACAATGATGACTGAACCCGAGTTGAGTCCTTGTTCCATTCAAACAGCTCTCTACTAGTTAAGAGTTTATACACTGCTTTTCTATTTTCTTCCACTCGCTCCTTCTGGAGACGTCAGAGTCTGTATTTACATATCCTAAGGTTCTATTCCCTGAGGAAGGGATCACAGCCTGAGACTGTCAGAGTGCTAGAAGATTTTGGACAACTCTCTCAGCCCATGGTAGGACTCTTAGTGCTGTCCTGGACAGGGCCAAGGGTTGGACTTGTTGCCGCCTTTGTGGTATCCTATGATTCCATGGCACTGTCCCTCATCAGGGGGTTGCATTCCATTACTGGATCTCAGTTCTGTTATTGCCACAAATCCCCTGCTGCTGTGAGAGCCTCCCATCTTTGTTCCTAATGAAGGGGGAAATTGGTGTCCCTGTGCTTGGTGGGAATGGGCCAAGAGAGGTTGAAGCTGTTGCTCAAAAATCTCAGGAAAGCTGAGATGGATGGGCTGGTCAAAGCTGTATCAAACCACCAATTTCTTCTGCCCTTAGTCTTCTATCCTTGAGACAATTCTTTGCCTGGTGAACTGGGCAAAAGCAATCCCTGAATAAGGCTGCAGTTTGATCAGTTTCCCTGATACAGCCTGTGTTTGCACTAATACTGAGTCAGTGATCTCTGCTTTTAATGGTTATCTACAGTAAGAGAGACTGAAATTCAGGATTAGTTTGAATCTGAGGCAGAGTAAAATTTTTTTAGCCAAAACCCACCCCAAATATTTCTTGCATTGAATAGTCCACTCAGTCTGTCCTAACTACAAACCTGTTAAACCCAGGAAAATCCAAATTTCTTTGTTGTTTATTTAAGCTGATTGTCTGCACCTGAATCCATCTTAAAATTAATATCCACATATTAGGGTTTTTTCTTACACACAGCAGGGATGAAACAGTTTGAATTATGTAAAATAAATATATGGTCATAAAATGTAATAATCCGTTACAAAACACTTTCATTTTTCATTTTATAACCATGTTCAAATAATTATCGACCTTTTTTTTTCTAACCTGAACAAATAGATATTCATAGAAATATTGTATTCCCTTTGTATTATTATTGCAATAATGAAGAAGGGTAAATCAACTTCCTTATATTGTATATGCATTAAGTATTGCATTTGTAGCAGATTAAAAATGCAACCAGAAACCCTATTTTTGATACCTCTATTTTATGAATTATTGTACTTATCAGCATGAAACTTCAGTTTTGGGGACATATGCTACAGCTATTTGGTGTTATTTTTGCATGTGACCAACAGAAAAAGAATAAAATAAATGTGTGCTTCTTCAGAGACACTTTGAGAAATGTGGGCATTTGTTAAAGCACCTCAAACAAAACATTTTCTGATTACAAGCGATGCAATATGTCTGTGATTGATCTGTGTATCAAAATTAGTTTCTTCAGATAGTTTCTGCCTTTGTCTTCTTTTCATTGTATCAGTTGGGTAATATCCCTTCAGCCTCAGAGAACAAAATTTTTGAGGAAGATTATTAACCTCTTTAGCCAAGTATCCTGAGGAAGAGAGTTTTTTATAGTACTGCAACTACATAGGTGTAATTACTTCTCTTTCCAAGAGCTTTTGAACTGGACACTTTCTAGCAACCCAATTTAAAAAAAACTGAGGTTTCTAAGCAAATTAAATTTCTACCTTTTTGTTGAAAATGGCGAGGTATAATAAAAAAAAGAATCTCTGCATTAGTTATCAGAGAATCCAGGTGCAGAAAGGAGATAATATTTACATCTTTATTGTTCTGCTCTGAAACAAAGTGCCCTGCTTACATTTTAACCACTTGCTGTGATGATGCATTAAAAATTAGAAACATCATTGTAATTGCTCTCACATTAAACAAGGATTAAACCAAAAGTAGTTCTACGTGTCAGACCAAATATCTACTTATCCCCAAAACTGATGGTGTCCAATAACAGAAAACTGAGAAAAGGAAGAATATGGTGATTGCCATTCCAATAACATAGTCTCCCAAAATATGAAAAATTATGTTTGCTTTAATTCAACAACTGCTTTACAAAATAATTTGAGATTGGGCTAAACCTAAGTATGTCAAAATGTATGGCATTGACTGGAAGGGGCCTCTAGGGTCGAGTCTAACTTAAACTGCTAAGTCTGGGTCCTTTTCACTTTTCAGTTTCTAAACTGATAAAACAAAAGCTTTAACTGTTTATTCATTGCTACTGCTGAGTTGTTTTCTTCTACACTGGTCTTAAATTATTAAGCTGAGCTCACACTCAAGCTTTAACAACGCATTTTCCTTGGGAAGCTCTCCCTTGAGCCATGGGTCAGCATTGCGCGAGATTAACTGCTTGATTGATTTAGAGTAAAAATCCTCTCTGTCAAAATTAATTAAAAAATAACTAGTGTCCTTAATGCTAGCACGTGCACAATGACCACAACAGCTAGAGTTGCAAAGATAAAGCTAACGATTAAAGAATCATCATCAGACTGAGGACGGGTACTAGGACTGTAAATACTTCAACAAAATCTTTTGAATTATACTAAATTTGGAAACATTGACAGTATTAGTAAGAACTAAAAGGAAAAAAAAATGTATCATAGACAAGGCAAATTGCAGATTGGGAAATAATATGACGGAGTTAAGATTGAAAAAAAATATGTTCCCAGATATAAGAACTGAAGAGAGGAAGTGCATGAATTCAAAGTTGTGGAGTTATATGGATTATATGGAGTTATGTGGATTTATATTTTAGTTGAATGGAAAAGTCTTTTCACCTCATACAGCTGTAATCGTACACACAAATTGCACAATTCCAACCCAAATATTCTTATTCCCCCAATCCAATCTGAGATAAAATTTCTAAGTACAGAAATATTCTACTTACAAATATTCTAATATTTCTAAGTGCAGTACACACGTCTATAGCTCAGTTATTCAACAAGAACAATGGTTCTGTTAGGCTTTGTGAAAGAACCTGCACTGAAAGCCAACAGTAACAGGGATTTTTGGGGCAGCAAAACATGGGGCACCCACTCTGGAATAAGTGTTCCTGAAGGACTGAGCCCAGTCAGAGGGTGATAAGGAAGGAAGAGCAGAGATAAGGAACTGATGTGAGCTGAACCCCATTCCCTGTTCCACCGTGCATCTGGTGGGGAGGAGGGAGGGAAGTCAACAGTGAATTTGAGACTATGAAGAAGGAAGGGCATGGGAGGAAGGTGTTTTAAGATTTGGGGTTATATATTATTGCCATACTCTGATTTGGTAATATTTGATTAAGTAAATTTTCCTGGTTTGACTCTGTCTAGCCTGTGACAGTAATTGGTGAGCAATGTCTCCCCACCCTTATCTCAACCCACCAGCCTTTCATTATATTTTCTCTCCCATGTCCAGCTGAGGAAGGAAGTGACTGAGCAGCATTGGTGGGCACCTGGCATCCAGCCAGGGTCACCCCAGCACAAGATATCTCAGTAAAGCCCCGATGGAATTTCAATTGTTTGCCATAGCTTTACTAAGGTGCTAGAACTCTGAACACAGGAAAAAAGGGTTTGAAAGACCAGAGGCACTATCTAAATGTGTTACCCCCACAGATACCCTACCTTGATTCAATAAAATAACCAGATCTAAAACTTAAGAGGCACCATTGTTATTTGAAAAGCTTTGTTCAACAGCCTTGCCTACTTCTCTTACCAAAAAACTGAATTATGACTTCAGATTATCATCCCTTTAGCTCAAGCCTTGAAGTTCCCACAGGCTTCACTCTGGTGGTCCTGCTTACAGCTGCTGCAAAACACCTACTTGGTGTTGGCAGCTGCAGTTCTTTTTGTGCTGATGCTTGGCAGAAGGATAGAAAGTCAAGCCAATATTTATTCTTGCCTCTTTGCAGGAAAGGTTGATCAACATTTATACTTCTGTATTTCTCATTTTATATCTTTAGGGGACCAAGCAGCACTTCTGGTAGGTGATACAGAGATCATCTTAAGGGGGAATAGGATTCTATAACTGATTAATTCCTATTGCTATCTTTTAGCTGTTCTGTATGATAACATTTTCTATGATGGGGTTTAACACTAATGAATTGATACAGCACAGAGGCTTTTTATTGGTTTGTTGGGATTTTTAGATTTTGTTTGGTTTGGGCTTTTTTTTTTAATTATTCGTCTCTCAAAAAATTGCTGGAAGGTACCCAGAAAGAATTGAAGTTTTGAGATATATTAAAAAAAATTATTTTAAAAGAATAATAATTGATTAGAACATTGTAATTGGGTTCAGCATGTCTTTCAAACCCACTAAATTGCCTGTCTCTTTAAACTAGCCCTTTCTCTGCTGTAACAAAGGAGAAATATTCCTGGTTCTCTTTATCTTCTTTGTTTTATCGTCCATTGCTGACAGGAATCATAAAATCACTGAGCTGATAGCAGTAGCAGAGTAATGCTTGCACATCACTCAAAGTTAATGCTCATATAGCTCATACCACTTTGATGCAATTAATTACATATCATTTTTCTATAGTATTAATTATAGGTTTTCTATCAAAATATGTTCAACTTGGAAAAAAGTAAAAAAAGTAAAGGAAATTCTTCTGCTGTCCTTTGAAATGAAATTATGTCATCATGGGGAAGAATAGGAGTGCTATCACTCTTATCCATTAGGACTCTCTATGTTTTGAATTTTCATGTGGTCTTTTTCTATTAAAAATAAAATGGATCTTTCCTCTACGTATAGCAGACTATAGGAATGTAAATTATTTATATTATTAATGCACAAGGAAAGGCTTACAAGCTGCGTAAATGAACTCTACAAGGGAAAGACAAAACTTTAACTTATTAGGAAATTTTTTAAAGGCCTTAACCTCTTCTGTTCTAAAAACAGTTTATAAATGTCTTTTAATACCAGGCTCTTTAGAGGAAGGGTTGCCACATTTTTCTCTCTTTCAGATGATTTACAAGGGTTTCTTAGACTAGTTTCATATTTCTAATTTCGCCCTGAGCAACAGGAGTCATGAACTTTTCTTGAGCTCTGTTATGCCTTCTTTCTGGTAGAAAAAGGTTTATGAGCTGTCATTCATTAAAATAATTCCAGATATTTTTAGTCTTCTCTTCATCTACTAATTGGGAACCTTACATTTAAATCACTGCATACATTGAAAGTTTTTTAAAAGTTGCAATTCTGAGCTTTGAAACAATGTCAGACCAGATTCATCTAAGGATGGGTCTTTTTTTTTGTGGACTCTTGAGGATGACATTTCTAGATGTCATTATGTTTAAAGATCTAAATCCTTTTTAGAAGATTTAAAGAATCTGAATTCCTTTTTTGGTGTTTTGGGTGGTCTTTGGTGGGTTGTTTTTTTTTTTTTTGTTTGTTTGTTTTTTGTTTGGTTTGGGGTTTTTGTTGTTGTTGTTGGTTGGTTGTTTGGTGAGGTTTTTTTTCTTATAACCTGTTCACTTGTTTCTTGGTAGATTAACTTTTGGAAGCAAAAATACCCCTCTGAGATGTTTTTCCATATTAATGTGAGTTGAGAAATACTGGTTGGTTAGCTTCCAATTTTGGTCCATTAGCCATGTTATGCCTCATGTGTTGTAGGTAGATTAATGTTTCATATGCTGCTGAAAAGTTAATATTTTGTTGTAGGAAAACAAAAATGGAAGATTTTTTATTCTCCTGACCCGATATACTTTTAAACACCTTTTTAAAAAAAAATTACTTTTTAAAGTAACTAACCAGATTCCATATATTGGATTTGCAAATTTGATATGGGGAAAATGACAGAAGTTACATTAGAAAAACTGCCAGAGGCCCCTTGAGGAGACCATATGTTTCAATGCATTTTAGGATCTAAATTTTTAACTGAAAATGTTTTTGTAATTTCTTAACATTTTGATCCATGAAAATTGAGAATGGAAATAACTGTGATGAATGCCTCAAAATTTCCTTAATCTTTCAAGAAGCTGGATTCCTTCCAGAATACAAAGGAGGACTTTGACAGCAATAATAACTGAAACATCACCTTATTTTCATGATATTGGCCATTGATTATTTTGTGACGCTGGTTTAATTTGTTACCCATTTCTCATTTCATATAAAATACAGTGCAAAGCTTTATAGATATGATATATTGAATAAAAATCTCCTGAGGCCTGTATATCATTAAATTAAAATGTGGCACCTTGGCATTTGTAAATCATCTGGGTTCTGATGTAAATACAGATCACTCGCTTGTGAAAGGTCTGTTGGATAACCACAGCCATTACTCTTTGTATTCATCAGCCCATAACTTTAAATGTTTTTGGTGTCAGATCTTTCAGTCTGAGTTGTGAGTTCTATGGTTCCAGCAGTTGTGGAGAAGTCAATGACTCCCTGAATTAGTCATGGTGTGTTCTAGATATTGAGGCCAAGCAGCTTTACATAAGCATAAGTTGGTTTATTTCCATCTTTTAAAAAATGAGCTACATATGTCTTCCAGAAATAGTTAGACATTGTCTGTCTTCAACCAATTGAAGCTACTGCCTTAATTTTATTTGATTTAAAAATAAAAGATATTAAGACCTTGAAAAGTCTAAGAGATTTAAAAGTATACGAGATTAAGTCTTCCTGATTTACACCAAAATTAGGATTAATTAAAAATACAGGATCTGAGAAGCATAAAACTAGGTTTTGTTGACATCTTTTTGCATTTTATAAAAAAATAGTCTAGTGTTTCAGGCAGTTAGGCATATTTAACTTGTTATGCAATTGGAGAATGTAGAGAATAAAGAGCCAGACTCTTTTTTTTAAAAACAAAGGACTATTTCAGTGACATGCAAATAAAAACCAAAATTACCATGAGGGTGGTTGTGTGTCCCAGCAGGGACTCAGAGAGGCTGTGGAATCTCTGTCCTTGAAGAAGTTGAAAAGTTGACCAAATATAGCCCTGGGCTTTATAGTCTTTATATAGGACTTTATAGTCCTTTATAATAGTACCCACTCCGGGCAGCAGGTTGGACCAGGTGAGTTCTGGAGGCTCTTCCAGCCCGTGAGATTTTGTGGTCGTGATGCCTTATCAGCCCTAAAATCACAAGCCAAACAAGATTAAAATGAAAAAAAGTGTTTACCATTTGTTGAAGGTCCTCCAGGTACACTTATGGCAGAATGCATGCATGACATAGGGCTTCAACACTTTTATAAACTTTGGAAATTAGCATAATTTACAAGAATACCCAATTAGAAGCACAGTTAATGAAGTAATTCCACTCTTGGTTTGGCCCACTAGTGAAGCCTCCCCCTTGCTTCCAGCCCTACATTTTTTATGTGTAAGAAGCAGGATTAGAATAGGATTCCAGGATTCACTAGTTAGCAACGCATTTTCCTACAAGCCATTTAAAGGAAATTTATTTTGGCCTAACCCTACATGTCCTTGCCTATTTGTTTTGTATTAACTTTGATCTAGCAGAGTTCATGTTTATTCCCCACATATGCCTGTGTTTTTCCCTTTGCCTTTCATTTCTGTGGCGAGAACATAGACTGACACATACTTAAAAGGAACCTTTTCAAGAACAAGGAGATATAACTTAAATTTATAGCCATGTTGCAAACATGATGATGAATCCGTTTTGTGTCAGACCAAAGGAACTACAGTGACTTTAATTATTTCAACTCTGAACTTCTATTTTACCATATTTAAATAGGTTTAAATTCGTGACATTTAATATAAATTTTATAAGCATCTCCATGTATTTTGTACTATGTGGATGAAAAGAGATGCACTCTAATAGCTCAAGGGATTTCAAAGGTATGCCTGACTTAACAAAGGAACTTTCTTTCTTGTTCTCATTCATTTATCAGGACTCTTCCCACAGTATTCAATGCAGTCACAACTAAGGAAGAAATGCATGCATATTGCATCTAAATTGCTTCAGCCCATCATGTTTCAGAACTGAGAAATCAGCTGCATGAAACTGCACGAGAAAGAGGAGAAGAATTGAAGAGGGAAATTGTAACAGATTATAACATTTTGATAGTCAAATGAATAAGGAAATTATGCAGGAGCATAGGATATATATGTTAACTTTTTGACCCTGTTGAAAACAAAATCCAAAGAAAAATATATTTGATACATGGCTATTCCCATGCCTCTTAAACTATTCCAAATGATATGGAAAAAGCTGGGACAGGATGAGCTTGCGGGATACCTCTCTCTAATTCCGTGAACCTTCCTAATTCCACACCAAAATATGACAGCTTTGAGCTTTGGTCTGTGGTCTCACATTTATTAATTTCATCTCCTAATTAAAATAATTCTAATAAAAATCAATAAGTAATATCTAAAAAACCCCAGAATTTAAAAGTTCTTAGGTAATGTAAAAATACAGGTTAAATAATGTGGACTATAGTTATTTTTAGTCTGTATTTCTGTGGTGGGTTGATCTTGGCTGGAGCTATTAAAGACCCCACAAACAACCCCAGACTCATTTCTGAGGCTTCTACCAGAGGACTGCATGTGATCAAAAGACAGTGTAAAACTCCCCCCCTTCAGGGAAGATTCTTGGGTGTTCCCACCTGAAACTGAGCATATACTAATCCACTGGAATTTATGTTTTGTGGGCTTCTCCCGTCCACCAAATGGATCAGGACCTTCGGTCACCACTTTGTCCGAAGGCAACAATCAAGCCTTGTTGCAAATCCATGGGTGGTGATTGCACATATTTCTATTCTTCCTTTTTCTTTCTCCTTTTTCCATTCTTTTCCGCTATTGATGCCTTAGGTTTTAACTTTTCTATGTTCCCAGCCCTGCAGTGCCCAGTGTAACTCTGCAGTTCCCTGGAGCTCGTTCAGTGCTGTTCTCTCATGCTCACACTGACATAACAAAGCCTCTCCAGCTCGCTCTCCAAGGACACCCAGACCCTCCTGGGCCCAACAACTGCAAACCTTCATCTTGGCGAGAGGGGGGCAAGCTTGGGGAAATTCCATCCTTGCCTGGCTTCTGCTTGGGAAATTGATGCTGATATCAAAGTGGGAAGAACTCGGGAGCTGTCGTTGTCCATTTTGGGATGCACTGAGGCAGGAGCCTCTGAAGCCCAGAGTGTGACCTGTGAAGGCCTTTCAAATAAATCCCTCCTTTATTCCTTTATTCCTGCCTGGTCTCTGTTTCTTGGTAGCTATCACGACATCCCTTTATTTTTATGCTTTCATATTGTCATATTACTACAGATAATAATAAACAAAACAGCTACACAACTGCTTTCCATTGCAACCAAATTCTAAAATAGACACTACAGGTATTATAAATATATATGTATTTACAAACATCAATCATTCAGTGCCTCAAGGGATCTGTAAAGAAAAACCTGGGTTTCCCTCACCCCCAGGAGCAGGTGGCAACCCCTGTTCCCATCACGGGCAATACTGACTTCTCTTGGAGCATTCCCCACCTCTCCTCCGGCTGCACTAGGAGCACAGAAATTCTCATTAGGATCCAGCCTTGATAAGCAGCACCTTGGCTGTACAGCACCACCCTCCTTGATGGGCTCAGCCTTGGCCAGCCATGTGTCCGCCTTGGAGCTGGTTGGAACTGGCTCCATCAGATACGGAGGAAGCTTCCAGCAGCTTCTCATAGTAGCCATCCCTGTTCTCTCCCCTCACACCTAAACCTTGTCACGGAAAGCCAGTACAGTTTGTCTTCTATACAACCAGAACTGAGGATAACCTATATTGTCTTCCAGCCAGAACTGATGACAGATTTGTAAAGGTGTCGGGGGGGGGTGTTCTTTTCTGGACCCTGACATCTGGCCT